>PKSG01000713.1:0-22654 GCA_002916505.1 Tolypocladium paradoxum
AAACAGCGGCATTTTTAGCACAGCGTTTTTTTCCCCTTTATCCCTTATATCTATCTATATATAGATTATTTTTACTTTTATTTCTAGGCAGACCATAGTATTAGAAGAAAAAGGCGGCATTTTAAGCAGGACGTTCTTTTCTCCTTTATCCCTTATATATATATATGTAAATTATCTTTACCTTTCTTTTAGGCGGGTAATTATATTAAAAGAAAAAAGTCATACTTTTAAGTAGAGCTTTTTTTTTTTCTGAGCTCGTAGTTTGCCTACCCCGAGCTCTCTTATTTCCTCTTTCTTCTTTAGCTTTTAGATACTCATATGCGTTGCTCAGCTAGTTATTCATATAGTTTATTAAGACTAATTTGCTCTAATAAGCTTAAGTAATAGCTGTAAATTAATAGCTAATTAAGAAAAAAGACGGCATATGTGTCTGTCCCTAACACACACGCAACTTGTAAGTTGAGTGATATGCACATATGCACTAAAAACCGGATCAACTAAATACGGTGCGAATATCCCCATTCGCTTGTTACCTATATGCAGCTGTCGTTATGTGGCTATTAGTGACAAGAAGGTGAGTCATCGTTCAGAGCGAGAGTCCTTTAATTTCATTATAAAACACTATCTGCGGAATATCTTCTAGTAAGTGCGGTATTCTCTCGGCCGCCAGCTCCGCCACGCCGAGCGGCACCGAGACGGAGCTGGACTTTGGCCCCCACGGCAAGCCGGCGCTCGACCTGGTCGTTGGCGCCGACGGCGCCTGGTCCCAGGTCCGCAGCCTGTGGTTTAACTGACCTCCCGTTGCCTTGCTCCCTCTGCCACCACCTCGCACTCCGATATGGTTGAGTGAGGACCATTGTTGCCCCAGACCGAGGGCACCCGGCTAAGCAACAAAATCGTCGCCGGACTTCGGACACTTTTGGTTCTTGTCGGGGACAACATGGGTCTGACACCTACTGCAGAACTTTTGTCCCATGGTGAATTATGAGGCCTGATATTTGGTCAATGCACGCACCTTGGAATAGGAGGTTCGGGGAGAATACTGAAGAAGTCTAACGTGTATGGAGGTTGGCCGTCTGAATTCTTTGTATCGGTGTGCAAGAGCTTGGTATGCGTTTGAACTAAGTGTATTCTGTGATGAGGATGCATTCTGTAAAAAAAATGGTTCTCCTCTGACTTTATCTCAACGAAAGCACGCATTAAATGTGAAATGGTAAGCCTGAGCAAGGGGCTACATCAAGCTGGCTTGCATGTCAAACAAGGGACAATATCACACAAACACTCGTATGGTACATTTCAGTGGTATAAAGGTTGGCCAGGGATAGATGAGAACATTCTTCCAATCATCTATAGAGGATGGAAACTGTCGGTCATCAGACGCCCCCAAAGATCAACATCCTCTGCTACGTCCGGACAAACAATAGTTTGCTGGAAGTTCACAAATGGCCCCCTCTGACGCCATTAATCGTCGAAGCATCACGACGATGATGCATTCAGCTATAAAACGTGCCTGGACGCTGCCGCAAGCGGCCCCCTACGTCCGTTGTGGGTCGATAGTATCTACAGCTAACAAGTCAAGCCCAGAATGCAACACGCCGTGACCCCGACGAATCAGCTTCTTGTTCATCGTATAACAGCCGTTTGGTCTCATCAGCCATTGGCACATGTAGTCAATGAACAGACCGTACTCCGCATGGACTGACGTCAAACCAATAAAAGCCTACACATGCAGCCTGCATGCGGTCATGACCAACAGGCGAAGCACATGATTCGCAGGGGTGTCAGAGGAACACCTCCTCCGTATTACTTCTTCTCTTCCCCTCTCATGGAATTCTTTGTCCTTGACACTTTGCAGATGCACTCACGAGACTGAGCAGAACAATCTTGACCTTGGCATCTGATCGAATCTCCCACAGTATCACTGCCATCCCGAAAATGTCATCGGCGACTAACAATATGAGCGAAGCAATCCTTCCTGGTGAACCAAGAATCGACAAATGTCTCTCTCCGGGTCAATTGCTTCCAACTCGAGACTCGCTCATTGAGTTGCGAGAGAAGTTTCTATCCGCATTTGATGTCGCTTCAATCTTGGAGAGTCAATGTCGACCTTGGTACTACATTCACCGCGACCTGGGCAATCCTGGCCCCTCAAGAGCACCGATAGGCCCCATCCCGGGCAACGATTTTCATGCCACGGATCGTCGTATAATGGCGCACCTCCCGGGTTGGGGTTCCAAACTCCAGTTTGACCTCTCTGGTCAAAAGAACAGGGCTGGACCTCAGCTCTTGGTTGTCCCATTCAAGCATATCAACGATCACCCCGACCCCGGGCCAGGCGATGTCAAGAAGGTAGAAGAGTCGGCAGAGTTAATCCGATCTTTGTGGTCAGATGCCTCGATCGGGCAACCGAGACGCCGCCATGTAGGCAGCCGGGTGACCGATTGCAGTGCACCGGAGTACCACATTTTCCACTGGCTTGCGTCGAAGCAGTTGAATGGAGAAGGGGTTGCTATGCGGCGTCGTTCACTTGCTTCCACTGGCCGTTTCGCCGGTTCAGACAGTGGTGATGTGAGTAGATACTGTGACGTCGTTGAGTTGAACTATCAGGGAACATGCTGGTGACATGAATAAGAGGCACTTACGTTTATTGGAGACTGGTCTGACGAAGAAATCAACGATGCTCCCATGCCATCTCTTCCCTCAAGCACCCGCCTCCAGGGCAAGCCGTTTTCGTCTGCACAAATCTGGTATGCATTGCTGATCCCGTTGTGGGTAGAGCTACTTCTGACACTGTTGCATTTAAAGGTCTGTTACTCGCACTCAGAAATCGCGCAATGTCATTTCCAATCATTGCAAGCATCCTATGCCTCTTGACCAACCCGAATAAGCAAAGCCATATCCAGGGACCTGGAACTCGAGAACCTGTCTTGGCGGACAAGTTTGCTGACAGGGACGTTTCGTGGTGTCTAGACTCTTTGCACGGGTTCTGTCGTCGAGGCTTACCCGAGCAAAGCCCGTTCTATCTGAGCGAAGAAAAGGGCCTGTCTTTCACCCTTGGGACGTCTTCTGATTGCTGGATGTACTTGCACTTCGTTTTCCCACTTCTACACGTTCGATCCCACTGGACCGCCAAGCGAAAAGGACGCGGGAGGAGACTCGGGCATGCAAGTTGATCGCGGTCATTTTACCCTCCCTGTTGAGCTTGGTGACGAGAGACGTGATATGACTTTCACGGAACGTCGCACCTGGATTGGCATGCGCATCGCCACCGAGTATCGCGGGGAGACCCCAGACGCGTCGCCTTCTGTGGTAGGAGTCATTTTGACAGACACGGGCCACTACCGACTAAGCGCAACAGACAAGGCCTGGGATGAGCGCGGGCTACATTCTTCCCCGAGCGCAAGAGGGGTTGCTCTGTTCCAGATGGTGCTTTGGACCTCTTTGGACTACTGGGAGACTTGCTGGTGTCGCTGTCTCGACTTTGTCGAACAGACCTTCAAGATCAGGGTAGGTGGTCCGAACTTGCGCTGAACGGCTAATGTTGAATAGTGCTAACTCCGCGAGTAGCTCGAGAGCCAAGACAATGTTGACCAGCTCGAGAAACTTATATCCGACCCGTCGCTCAGGAGCTCCAAGACTTGCACTAGATTTATCATGCTTCTCTCTAGCTTCCGCAGCCATATTACTCTTGTAGCCGGATAATGGTCTAGGACGTACTCGGGAAAGTACTCGGAGAGACGAGCGATTCGACGTCAATACTCAGGACGCCCCCCTTGAAAATTGGACGAACATATTGTCGCACCTTGATGAAGTACGAGGGCGACTACACGGTCGCATCCAGGGGTTTGTCGACGAGCTCAGGAACCTCCGGGAAGGGGCGAGGTCAGATGCGGATATATTCACTGGTTAACGATGCTAACCCGCTTATGGCTCCATAATAACGCGCTGTCAGCAAGCAAACTCAAGCGGCTAAATGTGGCCGGTTTGGGAGTAATTCTGTGTTGGATGTTTCGTTTAGGAGTAATGAAACGTTCAGAAAACTAATGGTTTGTGCCTGCCGACGGGCCGTGGTGCAGAGGTCACGGTCTGGTGTGGAGGGTTGAAGATGGATGCCTTTGTTTGACAGGCATCTTCAGCAGGTTCAAGGTGTCGTCATCTATCACGCGCTTGTGTGACGACCTCGCAGGTCCTTTCCTCCGTCTCACCACGCCAGCCAAACAGGATCTGCCAGCGACGGCATGCGCTGGCACCGCCAGCAGGTCTTACTCAGGCAATCCTTTTGCTCGTCGTCTCTTCCGGCTGCAGGGCAACGATCCCTGCTCCCGCCAAACGTCAGCTCCCGCTCAGCCCCATCCCCAGCATCGCACAGAGCGGATGGAACATAGACGGAGCAATTCCTGGAGGTGGTCGAGACCAACATGGAGGTGGTCGAGACCAACAACAATCTGCAGGCAGGCTTCGCGGGGACCCGCCGGTTTTCGTTGCCAAATGCCTCGTACATTGGTTGACGGCCTTCTTCGGCAATTTTGAGACGGCCTCTTGTCCACCTTCGCCCTTTCTTTCGCGGCCAATTGAAGCATCCAGGCGCCACGCATGGCGCACAGGATTGTCAATTCCGTCTTCGTCACCTCGACTGTCTGAAGGTGGCACCTCACGGCTGCTTCCGACCAAGTTGCGGCCATTGAGTTGCCTCCAACTTCTGACGACACACACACATGCCGTGTGACAATCGCGAAGTTTTCCATCACCGCCTGCGAGCCATACTGCCACAAGCCTTGAACATGGGCTCAAGCGGCATCCAGACCTCGCCCAACCCCCCGGCCTACTCTTCGGACCAGGAAAAGCTCAAGGACGCAGCCCTCGTCGGGCCCGTAGCCTCCCGCCAGCGCATCCGGGCCTCCCTGTCCAGCGAGCCGGCACACGACTCTACCCACCGGAAGCTCAAGTCGCGGCATATCCAGCTCATCGGCATTGGCGGCACCATTGGCACCGCCCTCTATGTGCGTAACACGTGTGCTCTGTCCAGCTCTTCTCCTTCATTTCCCGTTGACCTCGTCGCCAAGCGCTCATGGCCGTCCCTTCATATAGGTTCAAATCGGCAAAGGCCTGCTCCATGGCGGGCCGGCGAGTCTGTTCCTGGCCTTTAGCGTATGGTGTACCTTTATCCTTGCCGTCACGCTCTGCATGGCTGAGATGGTGACCTACCTGCCCATCTCGTCGCCCTTTATCCGGTTTGCGGGCCGCTATGTCGATGAGGCGTTTGGCTTCGCTGCCGGCTGGAACTTCTTCGTCTTCGAGGCCGCGCTCGTGCCCTTTGAGGTGGTTGCCTGCAATCTCATCCTGCACTTCTGGACCGACGCGATTCCGACTGCTGCCGTCATTGTCATCATCGTCATTCTGTATGCCCTCATCAATGTCCTGGCTGTGCAGTGGTACGGCGAGACCGAGTTCTGGGCCGCCGTGGGCAAGGTTCTGCTGGCTATTGGCCTCATCATCTTCACGTTCATTGTGATGCTCGGAGGAAATCCCATGGGCGATCGATTCGGGTTCCGGTTCTGGAACGAGCCGGGAGCGTTTGCAGAGCTCTACTACGACGGAGCTCTGGGCAAATGGCTGGGTTTCCTTCAGTGCCTCATCCAGGCTGCCTTTACGATTGCCGGCCCCGACTACGTTTCCATGGCCGCTGGCGAGGCTGAGAACCCTCGTGTCGTCATGCCCCGGGCATACAACGCCGTGTTTTACAGGTTGACGGCCTTTTTCGTACTGGGATCGCTATGCGTCGGCGTTCTGGTTCCCTATGACGACAAGGAATTGACTGCCGCCTTCAAAGACTCCAAGCCCGGCGCTGCGGCGTCGCCATACGTCGTCGCCATGAACCGCCTCGGCATCAAGGTCTTGCCGCACATTGTCAACGCCATGGTCTTGACGGCGGCGTTTTCCGCTGGCAACTCGTACGTCTACTGCGCCTCGCGATCGCTGTATGGACTTGCCCTCGAGGGCAAGGCGCCCAAGTTCATGACAACCTGCACCAAAAAGGGCGTGCCCGTCTACTGCGTCGCGTTCGTCCTCTTGTTTGCGCTGCTGGCTTTTCTCCAGCTCGAGTCAAATGCCGCCGTCGTCCTCGACTGGTTCGTCTCGCTGGTCACGGCCTCGCAGCTCATCAACTTCGCCGTGGTCTGCTCGACGTACCTCTGCTTCTACAAGGCGCTGCATGCGCAGGGCATCAGCCGCGACACGCTGCCATACAAGGCGTGGTTCATGCCGTACGCTGCGTGGTACGGGCTGGTTGGGACGTTTATCATGGCGTTTGTGGGAGGGTACACTGTGTTTCTGCCGCTGCCTGGGCACTGGAAGGTTGCCGACTTTTTGTTCTCGTGAGTTATCCTCTGGCATCACCTTGGCGGCAGGCTGACAGTTTGAAGATACACCATGATTCCTGTGTTTCCGATACTCTACGTCGGCTGGAAGTTGGTTCACAAGACGTACATTTGCAAACCTAGCGAGGTGGACTTGCAAAAGGACATGGCCGGTATAGAAGAGTATGAGCGGAACTTTACTCCCCAGCCGCCCAAGTACGTACCCTTTCACCTCGCTTGCTCACTCGAGGCTTACTGACTTGCTTCGCAGAAACATTTTTGAGAAGGTGCTAGATAAGCTGTTTGGCTAGACAGGATACCCCACCGATTAGAAGTCAAATGAAACGAGTGCCGCTTGCTAGAGACTGTGAGCGTAACGCAGGCCATCGAGGCGTGGAAACTCAAGGAGAAGATGTCGGCGAGGGTGGTGGCGCATTGCGTTTCGTGAGAGCCGCGTCCGCGAGAGTGAGGGCGTTGAGTCCTCTCTGCCCGTCCCAGTCCTAGAGGACCTCACCTGATCCCAACATATCCTCCATCTTACGTCACTCCCCTCCACTCGACGAAACCTCTTCTCGATCGCTCGCTTTTCTCACGACTTTAGCTTCTTGGCCTTTCGGGCAGCGGCGCGCGCTCGCTTCTTGAGGCATTTCTCACAGTAGTCCTTCTCGCCATGGCCGGGCCAGGGGACGTCCTTCATCTTGCTGCGCGGCACATGCGCGGGCAGCCAGCACGCGAAGCCCGTGGCGTGCGCCCTGATGCAGAGGACGGGGAGCCAGGCGCGCGGGGGCCCGACTCCGTGGTGACACTTGTGGTAGATGTATCGGGTCGGCTGGCACATGGTGGGCGCTGTTGAGGTGACGCGTCAGTTTCACGACTGATTGCAACTGGGATGGATGGGGAGCTGCTTCAGCTGGAGCCATTGCAGGGGAGGGAACGGGAAGAGGAGACTTACCTTTGCGAGGTGAGACTGATGACTCCAGTCAGGTACAGAGCCTGGGGGTGATGTGGTGGGATGGGATGGATGTGCGGCCGGGCAGCATGGCGGGAACGGAAGCGGAGAAGTAAACAGTATTTATGCTGGCAACGCGCAGGCTGTTGACAACTGCCGGGCGGTGTTGGTGAACAGCTGGCGCGCTGATGTGGAGTGAATGGGTGACGGTTGTCACAGCTGTTGATTGTCGGGCAACGGGCAACGCTCGTGGGTGGTCAGTCCTGATTGACGCGTGCTGTTGGCGTGACTGGTTACGGCGGGCGGTTGGGCTTGCTTTGAATTTAATTAGAGACGATGAGCTTTACTCGTGTGTTGATGCGTTGAGACGTGTGGTTGCTGGGTTGCTGTTGATCGCGTCATGGTCCGTGGTCGTTGTGGTTGAAGCACGCGGATTTTGCTCTCAGTTTGTGGCACCCAAACAGCGTGAAGATTGAGTCCAGAATGCAACTTTACATGCCATTGTTTAATTCTTAAACTGGCAGTCTCGTCATTGTCATTTAAAATTGGGTGACATGAGAGAACTGAGGGTGTAGTGCACGAGACTGACAGCAAGCGTATCGGCATGCTGTTGGCATCAGTCCCGCTTCATTAGCGTCCAATGGCAGCTGAGATGCTCGATTCTCGATAAAAGGAGTTGGACCTCATGGAGTGGGATGGGATTATGTAGACTTGGGACCCTGTATCCGCGTACCAGACTTCGGTTCCATCGTCAGGGTGCACCTGTTCGGCGTGGGCGAACAGCGAATGCAACAGTAGGCCGTGAGAATCTGAGTCTCGACTCTGACCATGTTTTCTAGAACGCTGGGGTGTGCTGCGCTCTCGAACACTTGGGAACAAGTCGTCAAGGGGCGACATGCCGTATCTTGACAGTTGACAGTCTCTGGGTGCGGGAGGACGTGGCGGCCTGTCACGGCTCACGATGATGCTTGCCAGCGCCACCAGCCGCGTGCGTCTTCTCTCTCGGGCAACTTCTTTAATTGAAACAGACATGATACGCGGAGGCGAGGTGACGAAAACAAATGGTGCCGCCTTGCGGACGGGACAGATGAGCCAGTCGCAAACGATGGCCTAAAGCCCCCCGACCGGAGGTCTCCCGTACGGAAAGCCCCGGCGGTTGCGACAAGTTACTCCCTAGACAATATCTCGCCGTTACTATATTCGTACGGACGTACGTCTCCTCCGCCCTGTGCCCCCACGAGGTGCCGATAAGCCCCGAGGAAGAATTCAGCAAAGGCCTTCGCCCCATCCTCCCCAAACAACATCTGGCTGTTGCTGTACGTCTCCTCCGCCTTGTCCTTGGCGCGCGCCACCAGGTCTTCCTCGAACTCCTTCATCAACGGATCCAGCACGCTCTGGAACGAGGCGGCATCCTGGCCGGCTGCTTGGCGCGCCCTGGTGATGGCGCGGGCTAGCCATAGTGAGTCCCACATGGCCATGTTGACTCCCTCGCTGGCCCATGGACACATCAAGTGCGCCGCGTCGCCGATGAGCGTTGCGCCAGGCTTGTGCTCCCACGAGGTGCCGATCGGCAGCGTGTACAGCGGCTTGATGTCCACGGCGGCGCCCGGGTTGTCGGCCGACTCCTCGTCGCATGCGACCGTCACCAGCTCCTTGACGGCGGGGCCCCAGCGGCCGAGCAGCGCGTCGTCGTCCAGGAGCCGGTCCTTGGCCGCCGCGGCAGTCCGGCCCGCCAGCCCCGACGAGGCGGCGAAGCCCTCGTCCGCCGTCGTCAGCAAGACGCAGACGCGCGCCGAGTCCTGCGGCCCGCGCTGCGACATGACGCCGTGCCGGAGGCCGAGCGCCGCCAGGTGCGGGTACTTGGCCGTGACCTGGCGCACAGTTGCGGTGATGCTCTGCGTCCCCGAGTAGTGCGGCGTCACGTCCGTCAGCAGGCTGCGGACCTGGGACCAGGCGCCGTCGGCGCCAACGACCAGGTCGAGCGCCGGCTTGCCGTGGGGGCCAAAGTCCAGCTCCGTCTCGGTGCCGCTCGGCGTGGCGGAGCTAGCGGCCGAGGGGAGCTTATGGCCCCATTTGATGGTCTCGGCCGGTAAGTGAGAGCTCAGGAGCTTTGTGAGTGCGTGGCGAGAGATCTCTGGCCGCTGGCTCATCTCCCCTTCATCCATGTAGAGGATGTTGCCATCCTTGTCCGAGACCTTTTGCGTCTCGGCATACTCGCCAGTGAGCTGGAGGAATTGGTCATACAATCCGCATTCCCTAATGGCAGCGAGGCCGGATTCTTCGTGGAGATCCAGCATCCCCCAAGGCTTGGCCAGCTCTTCGTCGGTGGGCTTCTGGCGGAGCTCGAATATGGTGAATGGGATGCTACGCCTGTGGAGCAGGAGACTAACAGTCAGTCTGGCGGGACTACCGCCAATGATGGCAGTTCTTGGTTGAGATGGGGACATAGTCTATGAGGTTGGTCGATGTCGGAAAGGTAGCTTGTAGACGAATATGATAGGAGTTAATTAAACGGTTTTGCGGGTGCTTGTATGTTCTGATTCTAATGAAGAAATTGAAATTTCGATATTTAACAAGGAGAACCGCTAATCTTACTTACTTATAGTCACGACAGACCACGTGGATTGTCGGACTTGAGTTCAGAAGGACTCCGCCTGGAAGGCCGTGGCTTGGGGTCGGGGCCGCTCGTGCTTTATCGGACTCTAGTAAAACCCGAGGTGTATAGGAGCACCAGTAATTGCTCGGGCTTTGGAATCGCCCGAAACACAGTACGCGAGAGCTCGTCGAGTCGAGATCTTTCCCAAGGTCTTTCCTCATCGAGCACTTTTGCGGCCGGTGGAGATTTTGACTCTAGCGTGACTGTCGTTTGATGAGGCTCTGCTTATCATCTCAGCAGTTTTCTGGCAATTTATTTGTCATATTTGTGCTTTCCAGTCTGCGGCGAGAAATCCTGCCGCTAGGCCACCGGCCTGCAGCCGTCGACGCTGCCTCCGACACTTGAGCACTAAACTCGGAGGTATAACACCATATTCTAAATTGCATTTTACATGCCCTCTGATTCTCTGTCTTAATATCCAACTCCGTTTAATTTAGCAACTTCTACTAGTCTTTTATCAGCACTATCGAATACTAGAACGCTCTGCTAAGCATTATCCTAAAACCCGGCGCCTAGTATAATATCAATCTTAGTAGCCTCGGACTTACGATAGGTAATCAGGCCAGCTGGAAGGGAGCTTCTAGATTCGGTCTACTATAGGACGGAAAGTCGTCAGTAACGGTGATTCGCCGTTTCGGAGTGTTTAGCTATGGCTTGTTCAACTCGAAAGATTACAGTGCGTCACGGGGAAGCAATATCAACTGCTGGTTCATGTTCACAGGCTCTGTGTTTCAACTACCTAGGTAGCTTGGATATTCCTGCCAGCTACTTCTTCTTGCGGCCACTCGCGCCCCTCGCCCCTGAAGCAGGTGCTGGGCAGGTAGGCCACTTTGACACCGGAAACGAACGAGGCCGGCCGCACTTGGTGCAGGGCGAGCCCTGTTTCTTGGCCAGCTACTTCGTGGGTTAGACGTACTTGGTGGGGTTGTCCTTGGGGCTGGCAACGAGGGCTTGGAGGATTGAGGATGGGGAACTGGAGGATGCTTGGTTGGAAACGGCGAAGATGAGGGAGGAGCAGCAGGACAGGCGCCTTGTTAGATTTCGAGGGTCCGCGATGCACTGTCGACGTAGTTGGTCTATGGCTGCTCAATCGCTGTGAATACGGAGGACATGCAATGATTCAAACATCAACCACATTCTGCAGATGCCCATCAACGTCTCTATGGTTCCGTCAGATTGAGGCACCAAATTAGTAAGGGGTTACGTGACATCCTGAAAAGGGACATGTGCGGGATTTCCTGCCACACACAAAAGCACGACTACATCAACACAACTTTGTTGCACAGCCAATTGAACATTGGACGGATCAGATACACTTCCGAGCGGAAGAAAGGGAGTTTATGCATCGTGCACAACTATTAAACGACACATATGCAGACGGTGGTCCCCAACGGGGATATGCAGCCACTGAATCGCACGTCGCCGCATCAACGCAGGCTCGGGGCCTTGGCAGCAAATGAGCAGGGAGTGTTTCGACGCAGCAAGCAAAGGCAAGCCTGTGCTCCTCAATGGCCAAGCACATTCTCGAAGAGGCAAGTCTGCCAGGCACCATCCCCGCGTGAGTCACCCGGGAAAGCTAGACCTGCGCGTGAGCCAATGAGTTGCTGCCGGCAGATTGGTGGGCATCACATCCTCTCCATGACCAGTTGTTTACTTAAACTTCCGTGAAGAAGCCTAATCGTTTTCACTCCTCTCTTCCTATTTCTGTCTCTTTGCTTGTTTGCCAGCGCACGACACCAGACCATTGCCATCATGTCGTCCACGTCCGAGATCAAGGGAACTCTCGACTCCTGGGAGGCCAACGCCGACTTCTGGGACGAGAAGATGGGCGCCGACGGCAACGAGTACTGGAGCCTGCTGCAGAAGCCGTACCTGCACAAGCTCATCGACGTGCAGCCCGGGTGCCGCGTGCTCGACCTGGCCACGGGCAACGGCATGGCCTCGCGCTTCCTGGCCGGCCGCGGTGCCTCGGTCGTCGCGACGGACGGGTCGGTGCGGATGCTCAAGAACTGCCGCGAGCGGTGCACGCCCGAGGAGGCGGAGCGCATGAGCTACGCGCAACTGGACGTCACCAAGCCTGCGGACTTTGACGATTTTCTCAAGTCTCCGCTGGCGGTAAGCTCTGAGCCTGGCACTTCAAGGGCTGGCGCCTTGCCACGGTGCAAGTAATATGCCGACTGACGTGCTAAAGGAGGGCGGCTTCGACGTTGTGGTCATCAACATGGCCATCATGGACGTCGAGACGCTGGACCCGCTCGCGGACGCGCTGCCGAAGCTGTTGAAGACGAGCGGCATGTGCGTGTCCGCTTTCCTGTGTTGAGTTGCCGATGAGTTGTAAAACCTCGTGTAGGAAATGTACTGATTGAAGCACAACTAGCTTCGTCGCGACGATGCTGCACCCCGTCTTCTTCACGTCCGGGGCGACCCGCGTCGTGGAGGTCGTGACGGACCCAACGACGGGCGAGTACTACGACGTCCGCGGCAAGGTGATTCGCTCCTACATGAAGGTTGCTCCCTGGAGAGGCGTCTTTGTGAATGGCCAGCCGGCGCACCAGGTAAGCCCTGTCCTTGTGTTGTGTGGCGATGCGAGAACTTGGTGAGGATAAGCCTGGCGAACACACAGGCTGATTAGCTTGTGTTATGGTGACAGCTGTACTTCCATCGGCCCCTCCACGAGTTGTTTGGCGTCTTCTTCAAGAGGGAGCTCGTCATGGATGCCCTGGAAGAGCCGTCGTTTACGGAGGAAGACGCCGAGGTACGACAGGTGCAGCGAGCAGAATCGCACCGAAACTACACGCAGATTCCCCCGATCATGGCCTTTAGAATGCGCAAGATCAACTGAGCACTGTGAGCTCTGGCTTGGTGATGGCATTTCGCTACGCTTACAGTGTGATTTGCTTTCAAGATGATGGCCCTTGGAATGGACCATGGGCAAAATACGTGCGATGGTAATGGACAGTTGACGCTCGCTCATTCCACTCCCAATCTACGAACATGGTCATCGTTTCTGGGTGCGACACGAATAGATGAACGTCATACATTGCGAGACGTGTCGTAACCTGACGGGCAATTTGGACACGGTCCGTTCGGTTCGTTCGGAGAGCCGTCTCGGTTTCCACCCTTGGGTAAGTAAGCGACACCATACTGCATGCGGTACGACCCTGGCATGGCGCTGACAGTGGCCGCTCTCCATGACATGGAGGTTGGTCGCGGTTGGTGCATGGTGGTGGCCCGTGGGATGGAATACGACAATGCATAAGAATGCGGAGGAGTGCCGGCTTCTGTGCTTGGATGAGGCATTTTACTCGGGATTGATACGCACACAAACATCATGGCTGACAGACACGAATCCCTGCGCCAGCAGATCAAGGCGGGCGTCGTCCTCTCGCCCGGCGACGACGGCTTCCAGCAGAGTCTCATGCGATGGAGCTACTCGGCCATCAAGCCCGCGGCCGTCGTCGTCCAGCCCGGCACCGTGGACGAGGTCTCGACGGCCGTCAAGTACGCCACGGCCAACAACATCTCCCTCGTCGTCATGGGCGGCGGCCACTCGACCAGCGGCGCCTCGTCGTCGGACGGCGGCATGGTCATCGACCTGCGGAGGATGAACGCGGTCAAGGTTGACACGGCAGCCAAGACGGTGACGTTTGGCGGCGGGTGCAAGTGGAAGGAGGTGGACGAGGCGTGTGCCGAGCATGGCCTCGCGACGGTGGGGGGCACCGTGAACCACACGGGCGTCGGTGGACTGGCGCTCGGCGGTGGCTACGGCTGGCTGACGTCCAAGTACGGCCTCACCATCGACAACCTCGTGAGCGTCGAGGTTGTGCTCGCCGACGGGCGGATCGTGAAGGCCTCCGGGTCGGAGAACCAGGACCTCTTCTGGGCGGTGCGAGGGGCGGGACAAAACTTTGGCGTAGGCTGCCCCTGTCCTTTGATATAACGAGGCTGGTACTGACTCCACGTCCACAGGCCGTCACGAGCTTCACGTCCAAGGTCTACCCCCAGGGCGACGTCTGGACGGGCCTCGTCCTCTTCGCGCTCGACAAGATGCCCGAGGTGGTCGCCTTTGCCAACTGGTTCCACGAGCACAACACGGGCGACGAGTCCTTTTTCTTCGGCCCCTTCGGGGAAGTCCCCGGCGTCCCGGGCCCGGTGCTCTTCTGCATGGTCTTCAAGGACGGCACGCAGGCCGAGGGCGAGGCCTTCTTCAAGCCGCTGCTCGACATCGGGCCCGTGGCCAGCATGGCCAGGAGCATGCCGTACCGCGAGGCGAACAGCCAGTTGCCCAACCGCGACGAGAAGAAGCGCCGGCTGCAGGGGGGCGCCAACTTCGTGATGCCGCTGACCGTCGAGTTTGTCGACAGCGTGGTGAGCGAGCTTCTGCCGTTTGTCACGGAGAGGAGCATCGGCTCGGGCTCGGGCGTCATGTTCGAGCTGTTTCCCAATAAGAAGATCCGCGAGGTGGCCGGGGACGCGACGGCGTTTCCTTCGCGGGGCAACTTTTACAACGCGGCGACCATTTTCACGTGGGACGACGCGGCGATGGACGGCGAAGTTCGGCAGTTTAACCGCAGGATTATCGGGATGATCCGCGAGAAGGGCTTCCAGGGCGGCGGCGGGCAGTACAACAACTACGATGGTGAGTCGTCACGATGCGTCCACTTCGCGTTCAACGTGGGGCCGTAAGCCTTCGACTAACACGCGCAGGCGAGTACCTGGATCCGAAGCGGGCGTTTGGCAGCAACCTGTCTCGGCTGCAGGAGCTCAAGAGGAAGTTTGATCCGGAGAATGTGTTTAGCAAGTGGCACAGCGTGTGGCCGCGTGCAGCGGGCGTGAGTGGCGAGGAGGCGGCGTAAGCGAGCTGCCTTGGAGTAGCCGTGATTCACGCTCTGTGGGCTAGTCAATCCCACGTCTTTGAATACTTGCGAGTACGATGCCTTAAGTGTGTGAGCGACGGTTGGTGTACGAGCACGCGTGGATGATCGCGATGGGAAAGGGCTTCCAATTCACTGCCCTCGCTCGGCAACCTCTACCTTGCAACACCACGATTCGACATGGCAAATTTATTAAGGGCTACCGTGCTACCCCATCACACATCTCCTGGTTCACTCGTCGTTCTATCCCAAAATAAAGAGCGTAATCATCGACCCGCCGCACGCTCTACTGGCTATCCAGTCACCTCCATGAGGCATGACACACAAATCTCGTGGCACCTCACTCCTCGGTGCTCACGTTCCTCCCCAGATTCTTCGCCGGACCACACTCAACAACACGCCCGCGGTCCAGCCGCAGGCACCAGGTTGCGTCCTCCACGGCCTCGAGCCGGTGCGCAATCGTGATAACCGTGCTCTTGGACAGCTCCTCGCGCAGGATGCGCTGCACAAAGGCCGCCGTCCCCCGATCGATGGACGCCGTCGCCTCGTCCAGGATGACGAGCCCGCTGCGTCTCAGCACAGCCCGTCCGATGCCCACGAGCTGGCGCTGTCCCTGGCTGAGGTTCTTGCCGCCCGCGTCGATGGGCGAGTCGAGGCTCCAGCCCGGGCCGAGGATGCGGTGGATGGTGTTGAGGCACTCGTCGTCGGGGAACCTGCCGTCGGGGTCGAGGTTGTCGTGAAGCGTGCCCGGGAACAGGGTCGGGTCCTGCTGGATAAAGGTCACGCGGTTGCGCAGCGCCGTGCGGTTGACGCGCGCGAGGTCCATGCTGCCGACCTTGACGCAGCCCTCGCTGGCCGTCTGCGTCGCGAGCAGCGCGTTGGCAATGGTCGACTTGCCGGAGCCCGTCCGGCCGAGGACGGCGCACGTGGAGCCGCCGGGGATCTCGAAAGTCACCTTGTCCAGGACGTTGGGCAGGCCGTCGGCGTACCGAAACGACATGTCCTCGAACTTGACGTCGTCGCAGGGCCGCGGCCAGTCATCCGGCGGGTCGTCGTCGCCGCTAGGCTCCTCGGGGATCCTGTTGAGCGCGTTGACGCGCTCCAGGGAGACGGCGTCGAGCTGCAGCTGCGCAAACTTTTCGCAGAGCTGCTGGACAGAGGCCATGGCGATGGTCGTCTGCGTCAGGACGAAACCAATCGCGCTCGCGGGCGTTCCGTACCATACCATGAACAGGATCAGGAGCGCTCGGGTGCACGCCGACGACATGCTTAGCCGGAAGTCGAGCCAGAAGGCCATGCTCCAGAAGAAGTGGTCCTGCTTTTGAAAGTCGTCGACGGCATCTAGATGGCGGTCCTGGAAGTGCCCCTCGACTCGCAGCGCGCGGATCGTCACCAGGCCATCCTGCATGACGCCAATGTTGGCGATGATGGGCGTGAGGTACCGCATCTCCATGCGGCGCAGGCAGCGCGACACCGGGACATAGAGCCGGAAGAAGTAAACAAAGAGAATCGCTACAGCGCCGAGGATGAGGAGTAGCATGGGCTGGTGCGTCATGATGGCGACCATGCTCAGCACGAGGGCGATCAGGTTGTACACAAACGACTCGAGGGGGGCGAGGATGCCGCCGTCGACCATGCCCATGTCCGAGATGAGGCGGTTCTTGAGCTGGCCGGTCGGAGTGATGTCGTGGTACCGAAACGACGCCTTGCTGACCTTGTCGACGGCGACCTTGAAGAGGCCCTGCGCGGCGTCGACGCTGATCTTGGCGAGGAGGAGCTGTGCGACGGCATACGTGATGACCTGGCCTGCGGACAATGCGCCGAGGACATAGAGCCAGACCTGCGGATAGGTCTCGGGGTTCGGGAGGCCCCAGTACCCGCGCGAGCCGCTGCTTGTCTGGTAGGCCGTGTCGTTGCCCCAAGCCTCCAGCAGTCGAGCCCTCGAGATGTCGCAGTACCGCGACATGCCATAGAATGCGGCCAGGAAAGCCCACATGTACCACCCACCAGCCTTCATGTAGCTCAGGTACACAGACAAGGGAACGCTGCCAGTCTCGGCGGGCTCTTCTGGAGCGTCCTTGACGCCGGCAACCTCCTCTTCACGCGCGTCGTGAGCCAACTCGGCTTCATCGGAGGCCCCATGGCCGGCGGGTGTGTGGATTGGCTGCTCAAGTTCAAGCTTGATTTGCTCTCCAGACAGCACCGTGGCACGGCCACTGTCCATGTCGATGACTTGGTCAGCGATGCGGAGAACGAGGTCGTCGCGGTGGGTGACCATTACAATGGCGCGCCCCTTTGCCAGAGGACCTTGCAGGAAACGGCGGACAATGCTGCTCGCAGTATCGTGATCCAGCGGAGCGAGAGGATCGTCGAGCAGCAGGATGCGACACGGGCTGTACACGGCTCTGGCCAAGGCAACTCGCGCCTTTTGTCCACCGGACAGACCAACGCCGCCCTCCTCTAGTTTGGTCTGATCGCCATCAGGAAGCACGGCCAGGTCCGGCGCCAGCGCGCAGGCTTGTATGACCTGTCGGTATCTCGCCGCGTCGAACTGCTGATGGAAGACAATGTTGTCGCGGATGGTCTTGTTCTGCAGGAATGGGAGCTGCTGCGCATATCCGACGGGCTCATCGGGTCGGCAGAGATCGCCACCGTGGAGTTCCATTTCGTTGAGGGCCGCGAGCAGCAGGCTCGACTTGCCAGATCCCACCTTGCCACGAACAATTGTCAGGCCATCGTCAAACACGAGATTCAGGTCTTTGAGGGCCATGCTGTCCGTCGAGGGCCAGGAGAAGGAGGCGTCGCGGAACTCAATGTGCTTGGTTGTAGCAGAGTCGAAGCCAGACGCGTCACGGTCCGGCTCAGCCATGTACTTGTTGACACGCTCGACGGGAATCGTGGCCTTCCAGTACGCGGACACCAGGTCAAAGGCCTCCTTGACACTGGCCTCGAGCTGCCCGAAAAGCTGCAGCGACGGCCAGATGACGTTGTTGGGGAGGCCCTGTCGCAGAATGAGGGTGTACAGACAGATGCTGGCCAGCGGGTACGCCGCTCCGCCGGCGACGTTTGTGGTGGAAATGGCGGCCGTGACGCGGGCAATCTGCAGGCGCTTGAGCATCTCCAGGGCGCGGAACTTCATGATGCGGCTGCTCCACGACGCGGTCCAGCCGTTGAGCTTGAGCGGGCGGCTGGCCTCGACGAAGTGGGAGACGGCCTGGGCTCGCTTGTCCGAGTGTGCGGTCCGAGAGCGCTCCAGCTTGATGAGCTGGCGGACGAGCATCGAGTTGCTCGCGAGGAAGAGGATCATGAGGCCGAAGCCGACGGTCGAGGGCCACCCCATGATGTCGATGAGGAAGTAAATCGTGAAGACTACCTTTATCGGCTGAGACACGAGCTTGGGGAAGTCCCAGAACCGCTGGGAGATTTCATAAGTGTCGCCGCGGACGAGGTTGACCACCTTTGCATTTGACGCCGGCTGGCCCTGATGGACCTCGGGGTTGCTTGGCTTCCGACCGCCGCAGCATTTTCCAAAGACTCGATTGAGCCTGGGAGGCTGGTCGCCATTCTCGAGCACATCATCCTCTGCGGGTCCCTTTTCAGTGGCATCGGAGCCGGGGACCGCTCTCGTCAGGAGCTTGCGGAACAGACCGATGAATGTCTCGCCTCGCGACCGCTCGTACGCCTTGCGCGAGTACCAAGACGACGTCGTCTTGGAGATTTGGCGGACGACGTCGACGGAAAGCATGACGACGCACCAGAAATAGGCTTCGTCGGGGTTGTGGCCGTCGAGGGCCGTGTACAGCCGGCTGGTGAGGCGGATGTTGGAGACTTCGGCAACCTTTTCGACGACGGCGAGGGTGGTGGAGATGAAGAGGTCCAGGCCGTTGGCTTCGATGAGGCAGGGGATGAGCTTGCCCTCGAGCTCGCGAAAGGCCATGTACAGACGCGTGTGCTGGAACTCAAAGGGGAGCTGCCAGACGTCCTCGACGGTAAGCTCCTTGGCTCGGGCGATGCGGGCGAGGGGGTACACCCAGGTCATGGCCCAGAAGCGAAAGAGGGTCAGGTTATCCTCCGGACTGCGGACGTGGTGAGAGGGCGGGAGCCGGGGGTTGCCGATATCCTGGGTGTCCCATGCCGGGTTCCGGAGCGGCATGTTTCCGATAGAAACGACGGCCACGGCGGACAGGCCGATGCGGGCCAGGCGATACGGGTCCAGGGCCTCGACGGAGTGGTCCAGGAACTTGACAGAGTAGGTGGCGAGGCCGGCCGTGAGGATGAGCAGGTACTGCAGCAGAAGAAGGCGAGGCGTCTTGGTCGGCCTGTCAAAGGCGGTGATGAGCGTTGCGGACAGCCAAGGCACGACCTCGAGGACGGCAACCAGCTGCTTCCGGTTGAGGCAGGCAGGGATGACGGCGAGAACCAGCCCGGCGGCGCAGACGATGCCGAGGATCAGCGTCCAGTGCGTCCACGACCTGCGCTTCTCGGGGCCGGGGCCTTCTTCCTTGGCAAACGGCTGCAGCCATGGCGGGAGCAGGGACCAGACCTTGCCGTGGAAGGCGTACAGGGCGAGGGCGGCGACGGAGAGGGCGGTGAGCCAGCAGAGGATATTGACGTCCGTCCCGGACAGGGCGGCGGCGGGGACGACGCGCACGCCGAGCCAGGCGGTTTGGCCGGGGGCGACAAAGACGGCTGCCAGGCCCGCGAGGCGGGCCCTGAGGGTTTCCAGGAGGGACGCCATGGTGGGCGTTGGGTCTTGAAGAGGAGGGAGAGCGAGCTCGACTGCAGATGTTGTATCCAAGAGAGACGGCGGGCGTTGAGGGGAGCAGAGCAGCCTCGACTCGAGATGCTGTATCCAAGAGAGACGGCGGGGCCGTTGAGAAGGGAAGCAGAGCAGCCTCGACTCAAGATGGGTTGTATCCAACAGAGACGAGGTCAGCAAAGCAAAGCAAAGCAAGTCGAGCTCGGGTGTGTCCGGGGGGGAAGGGGAGAGCTCGACGGGGTACGGCAGAAATATATAGCTGCAGAGAGCAGCACAGGTCGGCCAGGTAAACAATCCATGGAAGCAAGGCTCGGCTCGGCTCCAGGCAGGGAACGGTGTAGCTTCTGGAGGCTCAATTGCGGAAACCTTGTTCCCGTCAGGACCAAACCCGCGTGGTGCGCGGAGCGTCGCACGGGGACACAGTTCACGGCCAGGACGAAGTGACGAGCGGCCGCTTCACGAGCCACCGCCTCACGACGCGCGGGCAACTGAGGGCGGTGATGAGCAGCAACACGCAGACGAGGCAAACGCGGTAAACAAACAGGAACAAGGGTTTTCAAGGCGCGCGGCGAAGCTTCATTGTTTCAAGCCTTTTTCGGGCCATCAGGCGGCGCCTCGATGTGGACACAGGGCTGGACGTTGGAAGTCTAAAGTCGGGGCATCGTGGAGACGGACTCGCGTGTGGGGTCGTGTTGGTCGTCGACTCCTGTTGGGGACTGGAGAAGCGGGGCGCTGCGAGTCTGACGCATGCTTTGCGACGGGATGCTTTCTGGAATCGGGTTGCATGTGGAGGCGTAGGATGCAGCTGTGTATGAAGCCGGGAGGGATGGGCATGAGGCAATTGGTGAGCGACTGGGGTCTGTTGGTTGCGAGCCCAAACTAGACATCCGCCGTCTGCCAGGGTACCATCACCACAGCGAGTGTGTTCCTGCATTGAATGTAGCATGCAACAATGGATCATTGTATCAAATGCAGGCTATCAATGCAAACGCTGAGCACATATGGGCGTGAAACAATCGCGTTGACATGAAACGCCATGTGCTCGCTCCAACGCGCGCTGCAAACGGCACATTGATATTGAAAAGGGCGTCTTACAGCAATCAGCCCAGCCAGCTCCTGTCCTCGTGCCATTGTGTCGCGCTCAAACGACAAACGCACCCCCCAGCACCACCATGCTGAGCACCGTCACCGCGTTGCTCCAGCCCAGCCCCGTCGGGGACCAGGCCTGCAGCGTCGCGGCGGCGCCCGTGCTGGTCGCCCTGGGCGCGGCCGTCGTCGTCTGCGTGCCGGTGGACGACGACGACGACGCAGAAGAGGGCGCGCCGTCGCCGGCCTTGCCCACGAGGGCCGACAGCTTGGCGTCGCTGGTGAAGGAGGCCGTGACGCTGGCGTTCTTGCACACCGCAGGCGGGTCGGCGCTGCCCGTGACGAAGTTGACGGCGACGCACTGCAGCATCGCGTGAGCACGGCCAGCGGCCCGGCGTGCGGGAGGGGGAATACCTGGTACAGCAGGCCGTCCACGGCAGACGACACGATGCTCACGACGCCCTTCTTGCCGACGTAGCTCGCCGGCACCGTGACCTTGGGCTGGCAAAAGGCGCCCAGCCCGCTCTGCATGACGATGGGGAAGATCTGCTCCCAGCCCGACTGGGCCGTTTGGTCCGTCGTCACGCGGAAGAGCCAGTTGCACTGCGGGTGCGACAGGACCATGGCCAGCGCCTCGCCGCCGACGTGGAAGTCGACGACGTTCTTGGAGAAGTCGGGCGTGAAGCCGCCGCAGGGCGCCTTGTCCTCGTTGTCGTCGCTGAAGCCGATGGAGTTGGGGTACGTGAGCTGGAAGTGCGCCGCGGCGCGGCCGGCGAGGGCGAGGGGGAGCAGGAGGAGGGACCTCATCTTGGTGGTCGAGGTCTGAGGACGGAGAGGTTGTTGATTTGAGTAAGACGAGGTCACGAGAGGGCGAGCTGAGGTGTGCCGAGGCGGGTGACTTATAAGACGCAGCTCCGGCAGTCTGTGCTACAGCAAACCCGCACAACCACGGGAAATACAGGGCCATTGGCTCATCCAATTCCACGGGCTCGTCCTCCATGCAGTGCTTCATGACAGCAACGGCCCTAGCTCGGCGGCGACTGCGGCGTCCGGAGGTGCGGCAACGTGCTCAGCCGCCCCGTTTCGAGCTGATTGTCTCGTCTATAGATAGGGCTCCTCGGCACGCGAGTCCCGAGCCGTCTCGCACGCGGCGGTACCTGGTGCCAGAAGAGCATCTTCGCCGCGCGCTGGGCCTGATGTCAGGGTTTCGACAGCATCGGCTGGCGCTGCGACGGGCCTCCGGATCCGCCGGCGGGGCCCGACCCAGCCCCGGTCCCGGGCCGCGGCGCCCAATCAGCGGGCGCGAAACGGGCGCAGCTGAGTGTGTTTGAGCAAGTTGTTTGCCTGCTGCTTGCTGGGAGAGCCAACCGCTTCCACCCTAGCCTGTAGATGGTTGCGGTGGTGGTGAGGGTGAGTTCCAGGGACCGGAGAGCTTTGAGCCACGGTTGACTGTACGAACGAGTACTTGTCTTGCATTACCAAGCTGCTGCCCTAGCTCTGTCTCACACGGAAAGATGCCTTGTGGCAGGCGGTTGACTGCATAACTCGCATATCATCTCGACCCCGGCCGTCGTGACTCGTGACCGTGAGCGAGTTCCAACCCAACTTACTCGTCCAAAACACCAACCGCCACGAGTCGAGTCATCCGTCGTCGTCGTCGCGCTGCTAGCCTGCTACAAGACGCCGTTTCCTCTGCGACATGTATCCGTAGCTGCGCCTCGTCATCCAGACTCTGTACGACGTAGCACCCCCCTCGGCATGTCCTGCCTCTCGTGAGCATCACTCCACACCACACAACGCCATCAGCGGCATCACCACAGCATCATGGACATGGACATGCACGCCGCGGGCGTCGGCTCCGACACCAACTACGCCTTTGCGCGCGACTACTGGTACATCGTCGCCGGCGTCACCGGCCTGCTCGTCGCCATCCGCGGCGTCAACGCCTACGGCGCGAGCCAGCGGTACGCACCC
>PKSG01000716.1:0-19999 GCA_002916505.1 Tolypocladium paradoxum
GGGGCATCACGGATATTGGGCTCGGACAGGGAGCATGTTCAAAGGCGTCGGTGTTTGCCGTTAATGGTCTGTATTAGATGCCAGAGATCTGAAAGACTTGATGAATTCATTTGATTTATGTCGAACCTACGGTCAGGGGCAGGCGTCAGACACGGTGACTGTGAGTCTTGCATGTTTCCAGGACTTTAACCGTGAATAGCAACTTGAACACACATCGAATCTTGATCCTTGTGCTGAATTGATAGCCAAACCAATACAAAGTACACAGTCCTAATGTCCAAGATGTCGAATACAGTGACCGCGCCGAGTACCCAACTCCCATCCTCCTCTTCCATACTCGTTCCAAATTCGACTACTTGCAGGCCAAGCGCCCCCTTGGCTCGGCCCCTCTGCCGCCATATACCGGTACAGGTTTATACACAAGCCTGACTCGTCACTCGCTCACCAGACGTTCCTGTCACGGCCCTCAAACGCAAAGTTGAGCGCGACGGCGATGACGAGGGCGCTGCAGAGCACGCTTGGCCCCCACTTGTCGTAGTACCTAGCAGCCTTGCGGTTCCGGATGGACCTGCTTCTGTACAGATAGATGCCGACCGAGTAGCAGAGGCTCAGGATGGCGAGCAGCGTGAAGATGCCGGCCGTCCAGAATGACAGGGGGGTTGGGTGCGTGCCGAAGTTGAGCAGCGTGACGGCAATCGTGCCAATGTAGATGGAGTACTCGAGCTGGAGAGATTGTTAGCATCGAACATGTTCGAGAAAACCAAGGATACCAAGGACTGCAACCTACCCATCCGAGAAACGTCCTCTCGGCGGCAAAGAAGACCTTTGGCTCGACGCGGACAGGGACGTAGATCTTCTTGCCCTTTGGCGCCTTGAACTTCTTCTGCTGAATGGTTTGAGAGCCGAACAGCATCGTCTGCCTCTCGCTTCGAGGCACCTGCGTGCTACGGGGAGCGGGCACCATGTGCTTCAGAACATTGAGGGTAGCGGCACCGAACAGGCGTGCCTTGGTCGCGATGAGGGTCGAGTAGTAATGCCATATGCCGATCCTCCTTGCCTCCTCCAACTCGTAGTTTTCGTCGTACTCATCGTCAGAGTCGTAGATGGGGTAGTCTTCATTGGCCGTGGGGAGGTCGACGGTTTGGTCCTCCGTGTCCCTCGCCACAGCCTGCAGCCCTTGGGCGCTCGACTGTCCATTTGACGGACCAGCACGGACGGAACGGACAACATCGTCGTCGTCAGAGTCCATGTCCTCCTCCTCGTCGTCCGATGTGGTTGTCGTTCCTGACAGGCCGGGTCTGTGGATACCAAAGTCATGCGCGACGGGCTTTCGGATGTCCACATCCATCTGCGGCATCCAGAAAGGCAGCAGATTGATGCGGTCGGGGAACAAGCATGCCGTGCCGTGGATAAACTTGGAGAACTTGGGGACCGCCTCAACCAAGTGGGAGGAGATGAGCTGGCGAACCCACTCCGGAGGCTCTTGTCCCATTTGCGTCTGAAGCTTGACTTCGAGGACGGCATAAGGGAAACGCACAATGTCCTCAGCAGGCAACTGCGAAAATGGATAATCAATCCCAATATCCATCCGTCGCCAATTGTCACCGGACCTCCTGCGGCCGTCCAAGTTGTCCTCCCGAACCATTGTCAGCTCGGTATCCAGGGAGATTCGCACCCGCGCGTCTGCCGGGAGCTGGAATGCTGTTCGGTTGTAGAATGAGCGGCAGACGGGCTTGTAGCCCTTCTTCAGGACCGAGTACTGGATCTCGGATGACAGCCGCTCGTCCTCGGCAATGGCCTTGTCCGATTTCTTGCCCTCCTTGCGCGCCTTTTCGAAGATGGCCGCGGGGAGCAGCTCGCCCCTCATGTATGAGTTGACGTTCTTCTCCTTGATGGCGAACCGAGCCTTTACGGACTTTTCACCCGTCCAGTCTTCTCGATGGGTTTTACGCTCCA
This sequence comes from Tolypocladium paradoxum, assembly GCA_002916505.1. Classification (NCBI taxonomy): domain Eukaryota; kingdom Fungi; phylum Ascomycota; class Sordariomycetes; order Hypocreales; family Ophiocordycipitaceae; genus Tolypocladium; species Tolypocladium paradoxum. The sequence goes on from PKSG01000716.1 coordinate 1,957, forward strand.
CAAAGATGGTCTCGGTCTGCATGCCGCCATACCAGCGGAGACGGATGGCCTCGGCACCCTCGGTCTTCTTCAGCCGACCCTCGTACAGGTCCCAGTCCTCGGGGTTGTCGTAGTAGATGGACGTGATGGCGGAGTCTGCCTGCTCGAACTCCTTGCTGGCATTGAAGACCAGCACAGGGAGATGCTTGAGAATGATGAGCTTCAGCTCCGTCACGTTGTCTGGATGCACCCAGTACTTGGTCGTTTGCCGGACGAAGGAGGCCTGGCCTCCGCCGGCCGCGCTGTCTCCCTTGACGGGATTGCCGCGGGTCCGGACGAGGTCGTACAGCTTGGACAGCTTGATGACGGATGCGTCGTAGTTTTCCTTGTAGAACGGCTTGGCCTTGAGCCGGGTATCGAATGCGGGTCGGAGGTGCCATCCGGTCATTTTCTGCAGGCGAGCGTGTCAGTCATACGACAGCTGCAGGAGGATCACATGCTCTGGCGGCTTACATCGTGCTTCTTGATGATCTTGTAGAAGCCGGTGTAGTTGAGCTGGACGAACTTGGCGAGGTCGTGGACGTCTGCGATGATGTCGCTGAGGTCCTCCTCGAGCAGCATAAACTCCTCCTCGCTGGGTCCGCCCTCGCCCAGGCCGCGCTCGTTGAGGCGGTTGACGACGTCCTTGACCTCGCGCTCGCTGACGGCGATGCGGCGCGAGATCTCCATGGCCTTGACCTGCTGCTTGGTATGAACCTTCTCGAGCTCCGTCTCGAGCTTGCCTACGAAGCGCGTCTCGTCGTCCTCGGTCCACTCGTTGCCGCCGGCACCGCCGGTGGCGTTCTTGAGCTCAGCCTTGAGGCCATTGTAGTCGATGTAGTACCATTGATACTCGCGGATGACGCTCGACCGGAGCTGCTCGCCGAACTTCATGACCACGACGCCGGGGCGGGCCTGGAACTTGCCCGCGTTGGTGGGTTTCCAAGGATTGTCCTGTGACCTGAAGTCCTTAGCAATCAGCATGGGCAACCATAGCCAGAGGACGGTGGTGGCGACGACAAGGTAGGGGAGCTGGACTCTGGAGGGGCAGCGCGGCGGCGTCTGTGAAGCTGTAGAGTCAAAGGCAGGCAGGGTCTCACCGGATGAGAAGATTTCGAGGCGCGAGATGGATGCCCGCGACAGCGACGGAAGCACGTAGGTGCAGCACAAGGGCAAGGCAAGGTCACGATGCTGGGCAGGTTGAGCCGCCTTGAACCTCGGATGGTCATTGGTGCAGGGCAGCATTGGCGAATCAGTGCGGCCACCGCCACAACGTGGGAGGGGCGCTGCAGCAGCTGGACAGTCCACTGAAGCTCAGTGCCCTGTAGCGTCCACTAGCGCCCCCCGTTAGCGGCCCGAGTGGGGTAACTGAAGAGCCCGAACTCGGGCGGTCTGTGGCGGGGGCCAGATCGGTCTACGGAGTAGTCCGTAATATTGATTGGATTCATTGGAATTTGATGCAGCTTCTTCATGCCCGGGTCCGGCGACGGCGCATTTCAGCAGGCATATGCGCCATCGTATTCTGACGGCACATGCCGAGTTGCGTGCCAATTGGCTATCCAGATTGCTGCAGGCTACAGTCCATACCCCGTCATGGCACCAGCACCCGTCGACGACTCGATGCCCGCGCGCATCTCCTCCGCCTGCCCGCAAGACATCCGCGACGTCCTCTACCTCGCCTGGGGCCATGACCTGTCCGGCCTGAAGAAGATCCTCGACGTCCGGGGCAAAGCCAGCGCACAGGACCCCCAGACCGGCGAGACGCCGCTCCATGCTGCCATCCGAGCCTGCGGACCCGCCGTCGCGTCCGACGACGCCGACGAGGGCGAGGATGGCTGCGTCGAAGAGGCAAAGGAGGTGATGCAGGAGCTCTTCTTCTCCGGCGCCATCTGGAACGACGTCGACAGCAACAACGAGACGCCCGGGTGCGTGGCCCAGCGGCTGGGCCGCACGGCGCTGTACGACATGTGCGTCGGCGCCGGTGTGCGCGCCGAGCTGCTCTTTGCGCTGATGGATGGGTACGAGGAGCTCTCGTCCGGCTCCGAGGCTGGCGAGGGTGCCGCCGAAGATGCCGCTGCCGAGGCGCAAGACGACGCGGAGGAGACTGCCGGGCAAACCGATCGCAAGTTCGTCCCGCCCGACGCGAAAGAAAAGCCCGTGACGAGCGACGAATACCTAAAATCCTCCCTGACGTACGACGCCGACAAGCTGCTGGATGCGGACCTCAACGGCGTCATGATGGCGTGGGAGACGGACATCATGCGCCGCTCCGTCGCCGCCTTGATCCCCGACGCCGGGCCGGGGAAGCGCATCCTCAACATCGGCTTCGGCATGGGCATCATCGACGGCATGTTTGCCGACCTGAAGGCCTCCCGCCACCACATCATCGAGGCGCACCCCTCCGTCCTCGAGCACGCCTCCAAGCCGGCGTCCAATTTCGGCCCCGGCTGGGAGGCGAGCACCCCCGAGGCCGGCGCGTACAAGATCCACGCCGGCAGGTGGCAGGACGTGGTGCCGAAGCTCCTCGAGCAGGGGGAGATGTACGACGCCATCTACTTTGATACCTTTGGGGAGGACTACTCGCAGCTGCGCATGTTCTTTACCGAGTATGTCCCCGGTCTGCTGGACCAGGAGGGGCGGTTCGGTTTCTTCAACGGGCTGGGCGCGGACAGGAGGATATGCTACGATGTATACACCAAGGTGGTCGAGATGCACTGCGCCGACGCTGGCCTCGATGTAGAGTGGGAAGAGAGCGATGTAGACATGGCTGGGTTGAAGGAGAAAGGCAAGGGAGACTGGGAAGGGGTGCGTCGACGGTACTGGACGCTGGACAAGTACCGGTTACCCATATGCACATTCATGGGCTGATGGCCTATTACTACGCAAGAACACAAGAATAGATGGGGCCTCCTCTGGGGCCAACGTCAACTTATATCCTGAGTGGCCATCAGGTTGCTGTCTATCTACCGTTTTGTTTTCTTCTCCAGCCCGTCTGACCACTTCCCGAGGATGCTAGGCGAACCGACTGTCCCTTTACTTGAAGTTCTCGGGGTGCAGGATACCAGCCATGTTGCCAGCGTTGACTCGCTTGAGAGTCAGCGCGGCAATCAGGGCGGCTCCGACACCGCTACCGTCCTCAGCAGCAAGAACCTCGATAGGATCCTCTTCCTCGGCGTTGGTCTTGTCGGGCCAGTCGAGGATCTCACGGAGGGCCTGGGCGCCGCGGGCCTTGAAGTGCGGGTACTTGTTGAACACCGATCCGTCGGCACCGACGTGGCACGTCTCGTATCCCTTCTTCTTGCAGATAGCAGCAACGCCGCAGGCAGACAGGCGGGCGGCACGAGTACCGATGAGCTCGGCAAGTCGTCGGATGAGCTCCAGCTCGGGACGCGTGCAAGTGATGCTCAACGTGGACACGAACAGGTCGAAAGTCTCCTGCAAGTTCTCGAAGGGGTCCCTTTTGGGATGTCAGCGGGGCCAATTCTCCAGCCAGCCAGCCGTCCCAAGACTCACTCTTCGACCGCGGACAAGAAGGAAGAGTCCAGGCTGTAAGCCTTGCGCAAGTGGGAGATGTCCTGGCCCTCAAAAATATGCACGTCCTTGTTGTCGTGAAGATCCACCAGGACCAGCCGGAAGATCTCACCGAGATAAAGACCGGCAATCATCTTTTCAAAGGCCTGCTGGCCAGGGCGGGGAGAGTCCCGATCAATGATCTTGTCATAATCTGTTCTCGGGAGGACCTTGTGCTCGTTATCGAAGGCGCCCCACTCGCAGTTGATGGCCATCGGAGTGTTGGGAGGCAAATTCATGTGCGCGAGCTTTGGGATGGAGGCGCAGTCCTCCATGTAGGCGGCGTTGCAGCCGGTTCCGAAGATGCAGCCAATCTTCATCTTGGTGTCAGTGTATGCCGACGCAATCATGGTTCCGGTGGTGTCGTTGATCAACGCAGTCAGCTTGATGGGCACGCCCTGGTGATGTTTAGCACCTATCTCTGTCCATCTTTGCAGTACATGAGGCTTACACGCTTGGCAAGAGCAGCCTCGAACATGGGCACGATGTTTTCTCCCTCGACACCAGAAATGTCGAAGCCCTTGGTCCATCGCTGAAGAATACCCTCATCGATATAGTTTTGGGTGGCGGGGTAAGAAAAGGTGAAGCCCAGAGGCAGCTTGTCGATCTTGGTGCAGTCGCCGTGGTGAGTCTCGACGAACTGGTACAGGCAGTCGGCGATGTACTCCCAGAGCTCATCGCTGTTGCCAGTCTTGAGCTCCTCTGGCATGCGGTACTTGGACTGGAGGATGTCGAATTCGGACTTTTGGTCGGTCAGGGTGATCTGGCAAACTCGCAAGTTGGTGCCTCCCATGTCGAGGGCTATGAATGTGCCAGTCTCGTATCCATCGGGGAACGACATCACCCAGGTAGGATTCATAGGCTGGGTCCTGGTTAGACCAGAGCACTATCTACGCTTCAACGGCTTTGGTGTACTCACAATGTTGCCGCCCTCAACGCTCAAGCCTTTTGCCAGTCGCAGTCAGCAGTTAGTCAAACGATGGGATGACGTGAACAAACGGTACCTTTGGCAAGCTCCGAGATGAAGTGCTCGGTGATGCTCTTGAGCTTCTTTTGGTCGACAGTGAAGAGCTCCTCCAGCCTCCTGATCTCATTGAGGAGGTCCTTGGGAATGTCCGCCTTGGACCCTGCCATGGTGACCATCTGTTAGCAAGCGTTTCAAAGATTCTCAAGAAGGGTATTATCTGCAGGTGTGAGGTCTGATGCAGCGTGTAACGATCTCAAAGCTGAAATATGGCCGCCTCAACCTTATGAAAGGTGCAACACGTCTGTGCTCAGTGGCGGTTCGCGGACCAGTTCGTCATAACTGGCGTCGACCAGTGAATATCACGCGCAGGGAACACAACTCCGGGCGCCTAACAAACCCTTGAGCTCCCGCAGCTGTCTGTTGCATGCGGCATATCTGGGAGGGGTTTTATTCGGGGATCCCAGACACCGACAGGCCCGGCAGTGAACAGTGAGGAAGTTCAAGTCCAACAGACCCAACAGCATCCTTTTCCGTCGTCTTGTGTAACATTCGGCGCCAATGGGATAACGACAGGTAGGCCAGGTGGCTGCAGACATCATAAAATGACATGCAAGGCTGTTTCAGTGTAAGGCAGACAGCCGTCACGGGCGTCGAGCACCGTGTGCCATGGCGCGACTGGCCACCGAGACTGCATCACATGGAAGAGGTGTTGAGGACGCGGGTGTGGCGGGGAGAGGCCATTATGGGCACAGACGTGCCCCATTGGGGCCAAGGAAGTACGCCCAACACTGAATGAAGTGAAGCTATACAAAATCCATGCGTACGTACCTTTCCGTGCGGGCGGCGGGCGAGGGCCCAGACCAACCATGTTGATTGAGGATCGCGGGGTTTGGAGGGGTAGCTTGCGAAGGGAGCTTGTTGAGGCAGAGACCGTGCCACAATCGGCGCACGTAGGGGGACTTGATAGGGCGGAGTGGTGTAGGAGCACGGGAGGGGCATGCAGCTCTGGTGTTGAGGAGTGATATATCGATGCACAGGAGCAGAAAGGATCGGGGTTGGAGGTGACAGGCAGCAGCTCACGAGGTTTACCTAGGTAGTGGGTTGAGCGGGTTGGGCCCTGGGCGAGCAGCCGCCAACCAAGCCACTGAGGGACCCGCCAATGGCCGCCGAGGTGCTGGCGCTGCTAGTCATACCATCGCCGCCCACCGCCTGCACGCGGACTGGGCACCGGTAGTTTCGCTGGCTTGCCTGCTGCCGGGTGCCTGCATCTCATTACTCGACATTATTACGGACTGCAAGAGACTTCGCTCCCTCGTACCGTCCCACATCCTTGTCCTCTGTGCGAAGTTGAAGCTTTTCTGTATCGTAGCTATCGTGACGACGTTTTCTGCTGGCATCGCGACCGCGTTTTCTCGTATATCTTATTATTATTAATCACGTAGCCACCAGCGTTGGACCCGGGCCCAGAGTTGCGGCTGCTCGGGCTACTGCTTGGAGCCGAGCCAAGCGGATATCTCGATGCACAATTGCGATTATCGCCACAGCCAGTCGCAATTCCTCATCTTCGGCGTCATTTTCGATAATAATACGATACAGTAGGTCACTTCCGATACCGACAGCGCTCGTTATCGTTAAGATATGGCTGTAACGTGGCCGCCAAGTTAACTGAGGCAAGAATTAAGGCGCTGGTGAACGCTCTATTTTTTTGAGGCCTCAATTGACACAAAACGGCCTTTTCCTTGGCAACCATTCCGAATAGAGGCATTTACGCATTCCTGGCAGCTCGGTATATTGGTTATGGAGGGGAACGGCGAGTTATGCAGCGTGGGTCCTGCATTCCCTCCGTTGTATTGAAAATCCTTACTAACTCGGGAAAGGTGGTCTTTTTATGCACGGTTTTACGGATACGACGTATGTCGCCTCAAATAATTGGAGGCGTTGTGGATCGGGGCCTAGACGTGTGTTGTCGGTTCTTGTCTACTGTGGCGGGCAGCAGTGCCGGGTACCTACCTACCTATGAGGTGCCGTGGCCCGTGGCTCAAACACCTGGTATTCCCAATGCACATCCAGAACAGGACACAGCCGTTGAGTCTTGGCCTCACTCCTGCAATGCGCACATCGATCGCCTGACATCAAGGGCCAGAAGAGCGTGTCTGCTTGCCGTCACCGTTTCCACGCTCACCTCCACTGCACAATGGAAGCTCGCAGTGCTGGACCGCTGCGCGCGGAGGCGGAGTAACCTGTTACCACAACGCAACCTCCAACAACCCCTCCCCTGATTGGCTGGGAGCTCCCCTGCAGCTCAGCGCGCCGAATGGGCAACGTATGCTTTTCCAGGCCCCGTCTCAGGACCTGTGTCGAGCCATCTCGCGAAGCGACAACACCATCTCGCTGGACTCCGATCCTCCAACATTGGGCGCGCACAATCAATGAGTGCCCGTTCCGCTCATTCGCCAACATGAAGCCGTTGTCCGTCGCATCGGCGCTCCTGGGCCTGCTGGCGACCTCCGTCGCCGGCTCCCAGCCTGCCTCGTCCAAGGTCACCCTGCCTGTCGAGTTCAAGCCGCCGCAGGTCTTCAAGAATGCCAATCTCGTCCACGTCATCTCGCTAGAGAAGAACTACGCCAAGGAGCAGATAAACGTCCTCGTCGAGAACGTTTCCAAGGAGCCCCAAGATGCATACTACCTCCCCTTCACCGCCGACCAGATGACTCGGGTCGGCGGCTTCGAGGTAAAGGATCGCAAGGACGTCAACGCTGGGCCCTTCGTGGCAGAACAAATCGAGTACGATCCGCACAGGTACGTTGGTCCTTTGTTTTAGCAGCAAGCCCCTTGCGCAAGATGACCTAACAAGTGCCTGCTACCCATAGTGATGTGCAATACTATCGCATCCGACTGCCTGCCCCGCTCAAGGCTGGCTCCCAGCAGACTCTCGGCATTTCCTTCTACTACCTGAAGGCGTACAGTCCTCTGCCGGTGTCCATCAAGCAAGAGGACCAGCAGCACCTCGTCTACGACTTCTCCGTCTACGCGCCATCTGCATACCCGACCCTGAAGCAGAAGACCGAAGTCAAAGCCCCGTCCTCTGCCATTCCCGCCTACACCACGATTGCCGGCAAGGGTGGCAAGGATGAGTTCCCTCAGAAACAGGGCACCAAGCTCACGTACGGCCCCTTTGAGGAGAAGCCCGCCGGTGCGGTGTCCCCTGCCCAGGTTCGGTTCGAGTTCACCAAGCCCGTTACCCACATCTCGAACCTCGACCGCGATATCGAGGTCAGCCACTGGGGAGGAAACGTCGCGTTCGAGGAGAGGTATACCCTGCACCACCGGGGCGCCAACTTGTCGTCGCCTTTCAACCGAGTCAAGTGGGCGCAGTCGCAGTACTTTAACCCGGCGTCCACGGCTCTCAAGGAGCTGCGCTTCCCGCTCCAGGTTGGAAGCGTCGACCCTTACTTCACCGACGCCATTGGGAACGTGTCCACCTCGAGGTTCAGGAGCAACAAGCGCGAGGCATTGCTCGAGCTCAAGCCCCGTTACCCCATCTTTGGTGGCTGGAAGTACCCTTTCACCATCGGATGGAACTCCAACGCCGCCAATCTGCTGCGAAAGACGGCTTCTGGCGGCTACGTGCTCAAGGTACCTTTCATGGAAGGCCCCAGGCAGGTGGAAGGCGTCGAGTATGAGCAGGTCAACGTTCGTGTCTTGCTTCCGGAGGGAGCTTCGTAAGTCTCGTCGATTGCTCTGCGCAATGCACCATGGCTGACAACTCGAGCAGCAACGTAAAGATTTACACGGGCGTACCGGAGTCGGCCATTACCGAGTCCTCGGTCGGCGTTCACAAGACGTACCTCGACACCATGGGCCGTACCGCCGTGACCATCAAGGCGCGAAACCTGGTGGACGAGTTCCGGGACCGCGACCTCATCATCTCGTACGAGACGTCGCTCCTTGACGCGCTGCGGAAACCCTTCATCGTGTTTGCCAGCATGATGGCCGTCTACGTTGCGGCCTGGGCAATTGGCAAAGTGGAGGTTGGGTTCGCGAAGAAGAAATAGAGTGGTGCGAGAGGGGGCAACTCGGGAATGTTGTACATGTAACATCAATTGGCGTTCTAAATACGAACTGGCATGATAGAGTCTACATGGGGAACTGGCGTGTGATGTTGCTGAGAACTTGCTAGGTGTGCCGTGATCGACGGCCAGCCGTAGAAACTTGCCCAGAAAGCGGCACGATGTCATCCAGGGCAAGCAGCCGGGAACTGACACCCCTCAGGACTTCGTACCGTGGTCCTATTAACACCGTGCTTCGAGGCTCTGAGCTCGGTTCCTGCTCACAGGGCATGGAATCGAACGCATCCCATGTGTAAAGGGAGGCTGGCTGTAAGTGGTTCGTTCGCTGGTGGGGGTGGCATCGTGCGCCCCGAGGATGACGGCAAACGGATGAGAGATGCCGCTTGCGCCGACACGAACAAGTAGGGATCCAAGCCGGGTTCTTGGCACAGGCAGGGCACAGGCTGAAGCCATAGCCACCACGCCAGGATTAGGCGGCCGGGGGCGATGATGCGCCTTGGAACATTGCGGTAGGTATAAGTTGACGGCAGTCTCCCTCTCGCATTGAAGGTCAGCTGTCGTCGACCAAACCAAACCACACTGCTCTCCGCGCTGACCAGATCAACTGCTGCTGACCAGACTCAACTTGTCCCATTCAACAGCCCCAACGCCGAAGCCATGTGTTTCTGGGGCGAGCCAAACACAAAGTACTACTACCATGAGGAGGTGATTCCGGCGCGGCGGCACAAGCACCACCATGGGCATCACCACCACCACCAGCACTCGCCGCGCGCCAGCTACACGAGCGTGACGCGGCAGCACTACAGCAGCAGCCCGCGGGCGAGCACCACCTACTACCGGCCCGCCGCTCCTGGTGCTGTCGTCTACGAGCGGACGAGCCAGACGCGGTACTAGACGGGCGACTAGGACTTCGGTATCTGCCGGGCTGCGCCGGATGGGCCGGCCGGGTGTGGGCGTGAGACGTCATGTGTGCGCGTCGCGAGGGCCGAGAGGATAGCAAGAGCCACTGCTGTGTGTTGGATATGGCGTGGGATGGGATGAATGTCTGGCGCAGGCACGGAGGGTACGAAGCACGATATTTCAGGTCCGGCGTTGGGATACGGATGGGCGGAAATCAACATCACGACTGTCTGTGTTGGAGCATTGCAGCATCAACGTGCAACCTTGATGCACGGCAATGACTGGGCATTCCCGATAGGCGTCCTTGGCATCACATCCCGAAGACAAAGAAGCTCGCAGAACTTCGTCATTTGTTTAGACGGCGGCTCGTCTTCATCAGTGGCGGCGGCGGGGTCTGTGGCCCAGCGGTTGATGACATCATGGCGCACATTCCGTCACCCGTCGAGCAAACGCCTGGCCATGTCTCGACACAGACGTGCTGCGAGGCTCTTCTGTGTGCCATCTGGGTTGGCTACCTTACGTAGGTAGGTAGTCAGTGGGGTATGCGATGGAGAGCAGGCTTGCCCGGCTTTAAATCCTGCAGCTCCCGTGAGTCCCGTCCCCTCTGATCTGTATCGCGATATTGCCCCCGGTGACCATCGCTCCATCGCTCCATCGCTCCATCGCTCCAACGGGAAACAAGGTCTGTCCCGAATCCTTGCACGCTTCTTGCCTGCGCCCGTGGTCTGTGTTGCCCCGTCTTGAAGATGTGACGATACCCGTGGCCTGCCAGCAGGAGCTGTCTGAGGTTGTTGGCTAACTAACATCCGTGTCACCAGCCGTTTTTACCAGTAGCACCTACCTGGACCCCCACCTTGCCTTATCCAGAGCTCCCCCTTGTGGCCTCTCTTCATCATGTAAGTGCACCTCGCACCGATCACCATGTCTCGACCCAGCTTCGACGGCTCCTTTGCGCAATTCTTCCCCGGTCACCGCCGCTTTCCCCCAGCCGACGCCGCGACGGCTAACTCGCCACCCCCCTACAGGAACCGCGCGCTGTCGATCCGCTCCGGCGGCAAGTCCAAGAGCTCCAGCTCCGGTGGCTCGGGCGGCCGGACGGGCTTCTCCTTCAACTCGCTGCGCGGCACGGTGCAGCCGGAGCTTTCGCGCAAGCTCTTCCGCCTCATCAAGTCGGAGAACAACCTCATCACGGCGCACGAGACGGCCGGCCGCGAGCGCATCTCCATCGCCCAGCAGCTCTCCGAGTGGGGCGAGCAGACGGGCGACGACGGCATCAGCGACGTCTCGGACAAGGTCGGCGTCATCCTCAGCGAGATTGGCGAGCAGGAGGACAGCTACGCGCACGCGCTCGACGACTCGCGCGGCCGCCTCAAGACGATCCGCAACACGGAGAAGAGCGTGCAGCCGAGCCGCGATGGCAAGGCCAAGATTGCCGACGAGATTGCCAAGCTCAAGATGAAGGAGCCCGAGAGCGCCAAGCTGGTCGTCTTGGAGCAGGAGCTTGTCAGGGCCGAGGCTGAAAATCTGGTGGCCGAGGCGCAGTTGACCAACATTGTGCGTTGCCCACCCAGACGAGTCGCCGACGACCACGGGCGGGAGGGTGTCGTGTTGCTAACAAGTCGCCCCCCAGACACGCCAGAAGCTCAAGGAGGCATACGAGGCCGAGTTCGCCGCCACCATTGAGCGCGCCGAGAAGCAAATCATCCTCGCCAAGCACGGCCGCCGGCTCCTCAGCCTCCTGGACGACACGCCGGTCGTGCCAGGCGACGCCCGTCAGCCGTACGCGGGCGGCCAGCAGGCTCGTCAGGTGCTTAACGATTGCGAGGACGACCTCAGGGACTGGCAGCAGGACCAGGAGGAGACGTACACGGAGGCGGTTGAGGACAAGGGCAAGAGCAAGGAGACGCTGGACGAGGAGGCCAACCTGAAAGCAGAGGAGGCGGCTGGCGGTACCGAGGGCACCAGCTCCACCAAGACTACCGAGCCGCCAGCTTGAAGAAATGATGGGTTCTACGTGCAGGGTCAGTAGTTGGTAGGCAGTTGTCGGTTTTGGCTCAGTCGGATGTACGTTGTATTGCTGGGTGGGATGTCATTGCTTTCCGGCCATGCTTTTATACACACGGATGCTTGGGTTGGCTGTTTCGGCGAAGCTGTTATGACATGGTTGCGTTAGTTAAAGTAATGTTCTTAACCAAGGTGCCGAGTCCGTCCAAGGCAAATTGCCCAAGAGTGGCGAGCTTGACGTGCGTCAACTCCGGTGGCTACACGACGGCCGCTGGCAGCATGCACATTATCCCGCTGGTTATAATCCTACATTATCGAACACGTCGCGTCACATGCAGACAAGTCTCATGTTGGGTGCGACAAAACCGGCTGACTGTGCATGTGCATGGCGATCCAACCACGTCGAAGCTGCGTCACATCGTGCACATCGGCCTGTTCGGATGGGGCATCTAGTCGCATGCCACCGACGAGGCTAGCAAAATTGGTGAGGAAAAATTATTTGGGCAAGAAATTGGATTCGAGGGGCCCTGACAATGCCAAGGGGATGGGTCGATTCGCCCAGGGATCAAGACCATGGCCCTGCGCTACTAACCAGCACCTACCCTGCACTGCTGCGGCTGCATGATGCCTGCATCGCGCTGAAGCCCCTTTTTTATCCGGGCCGCTCCACCGTCATGATAGAGAACCGCGACAACCAAAGGTGTGGTACTCGTACCTCGGTCGGCCATCGCAAGACCCTTCCGTCACCACCCCGTGCGTGCCGGTGCCCGTTGCTGTGCGTATTTCTGTGCAGCGCCGTCCGCGCGCGGTGCCTGGCCTTCCTCCCTCGCTCCCGAGTCGCGACCACGGGGCGGTTCCTCATGTCCCTCTGGCACGGCCTTGCTCTCAAGCACCAGCGGCGGCGTCTGCAGTGCCTGTCGCCATTGCCCGGCTGGGCCAATCACGGCCTCGTCGCCTCGCACACCGTGACCGGACGCTCAGCAGCGGCAGCCATCACGACGGCAGCCTGGGCAGCAGCTGGGCCGCCAGCGGGACCACTGACGCGGACGCTGACTGGCGACACCTGCACCGCGGCTGCTGCGAGCACCGCCCTGAGCACTCCTGCTGCTGCTGCTGCTGCTGCTGCTGCTGCTGCTGTTTCCGCGGCGACTGGGATCCATTCGAGAATGGGTCTACCTGCCCCGCCTCCTCCATCCCGCCATCAACCCTCCTCCCACCGCATCACCACCTCCCCCCATTTCTCGTCCCAGAGAACCGCGCAAATTGCTCGCCATCTGTCGAGGCCCCCTGCGCACGCACCGAGCCATCAATTGTATTCCACATCATCAGCTGCATCGTCATCTTCATCTTCACCACCGCCCACCATGGTCTCCCAGTACAACCTCCGCAAGGTGGCTGCGCCCAACACCTTCGAGCACCGCGTCTACATCGAGAAGGATGGCGTCCCCGTCTCGCCCTTCCACGACATTCCCCTCTACGCCAACCAGGAGCAGACCATCCTGAACATGATCGTCGAGATCCCCCGATGGACCAATGCCAAGCTTGAGGTACGTTTTGCCCGCCGCCAGCTCTCCGGACGGCCGACACGGCACACGGATGCCAGATTTTCGTCCCTCCCAGAATCAGCGCAACTGCACCCCTCTCCCTCACCCCTTGGCATCCCAGAGTCCGCTGACATTTCCCTCCCCAAACAGATCTCCAAGGAGGAGCTCCTCAACCCCATCAAGCAGGACATCAAAAAGGGCAAGCTCCGCTACGTCCGCAACTGCTTCCCCCACAAGGGCTACTTGTGGAACTACGGTGCCTTCCCCCAGGTACGGACATTCCTACCAGAGTACATGTATCGTCTACGTCGTCGCTGACCGAGTCCGCCTAGACGTGGGAGGATCCCAATGCTGTCCACCCCGAGACTAAGGCCAAGGGCGACAACGATCCTCTCGATGTCTGCGAGATCGGCGAGCTGGTCGGCTACACTGGCCAGGTCAAGCAGGTCAAGGTCCTCGGCGTCATGGCTCTCCTGGATGAGGACGAGACGGACTGGAAGGTCATCGTCATTGACATTAACGATCCGCTGGCTCACAAGCTCCACGACATCGAGGATGTCGAGCGCCATCTGCCGGGTCTCCTGCGCGCCACTAACGAGTGGTTCCGCATCTACAAGATCCCCGATGGCAAGCCCGAGAACCAGTTTGCCTTTACTGGAGAATGCAAGAACAAGACGTTGGTGCCTGTTTTCCTGTGATGCAAGGCCAAGTCCAGACTGACATGGTATTCCAGCTACGCCATGGACGTCGTCCGTGAGTGCGGCGAGGCCTGGGAACGCCTGATGACCGGCAAGACCCCTGCTGGCAGCGTCTCTACGTAAGTACCACCCCAGTATCAGCCCTATCGTGAAGAGTCTCTGACCCTATTCCAGCGCCAACACCACCGTTGCGAACTCCACGAGCCGCCTGTCTCCGGACCAGCTGCCTCCGCTGCCTCCCCACCAGGAGCTCCCCGCCGAAAAGATTGACAGCTCCATCGACAAGTGGTTCTTCATAAGCGGAGCTTCCTCTTAGGGGCGTAGGAGCTCACAATCTTAGAGCGAGGGAGGCGAGGGCCATGAACGAGTAAAGTTAGGCTGCATGCATAATGTGCCTTGATGGATAATATACAAAGAGTCCTCGCGCCGTGCCTCAATATCGTACACGTCTGCCGTATTTGGGCCACCTCGTATAACCCCGCCCCGCGAACGCCGTCAATGCATATGTACAGACAATGATGTCAAGGGCTCAATCCGAAAGATCTGCCGCCTTTTGAAGTTGGCGAGAGTGCCGGTCGACCTCCTCGACGAGACCCTTGATGTTGATCTTGCCGCAGTTGAAGCTCATTTCCTTGCCGTCCTCTGCAGCTCGTTAGCATCCGGCCACGCAGCCGCGACAAAGAATGTCCGACGTACTGAATTTGACCTTTACGGAGCTGGGCTCTGTCGAGTTTCGGGGCAATAGTGTCGTGTTGATTGCGGTGCCGGCGGATCGGGCATTTGGAGGCAGGAAGGTAAGGAACAGGCGGGCCGGTTTGGCGCAGGCCGAGAAGGGGTTGAACTTGGCCGTGACCTCGGTCATGAACTTGGTGATCATCCCGGCGACGAGGACGCAGCGCGCAAGGACGGCGATGGAGCGATTGGCGTGGGTATGGTTGGAACTGGTCGTTGTCGCCGAACTTTTGGATGTCGCTCCTTGGGGGGCTGCGGCGCCAACCGAAACGTAGGGTCACGTGCACCTGCGGTCCCCTGGCCCAGCTGCCTGGCCTGCAAGAAAATATCCCACCATGAGTGCCTCGCGCTCTCTTTTGCTTCCTGCAAGCATCGTCCTCTAAACAACGCCGCGCTTCCATGCTTCCAAGCAGAGAAACCTGCGCAAGCAGGCATCTCAAGCCCTTCTTTTCCTGTTCTGCAGATCAAAGAAGGGCAATTTATTCGCATGTGAGAAATTCGGAGTAACTCTTCACCGCGCCCGCCTGCTCTCTTCTCTTCTCGTCCTTCGGGGCGCAGACGGGAGGGAGCTCGTGGGAAGGCCACCGCTGTCGCTCGCTTGCATGCGGGAGGACGGGTCTGCCCGTGAGGGCTCGGCGTCACTCGACGCCAGCAATATGGCATCAGAAATAGCAGGGTCCCCCGACAGGGGGATACCCTATGGGAAGCCGTTGCGGAGATTGTGTTTTGACACTTGAGTGCGATGCGTGGCGTGGCGGAAGCCATGATTCGATTCCGATTATTCTGTTTAGAGGGCGATGCTTCACTCTTTTTCCTCAGGTGAGTGGTGGATTCTGGTTCTACGCTGGGGTGAGGATACTGCTAACGAGTGCTTCCGACATGGCGAGTTTTCTGGGGAGGCGGGAGGTGGTGTGTTTGGAGGGGGAAGGGCTGGAGGAGGAAGGGCTGGAGGAATGCAATGACGGCGGGTTGGTTGGAAGCACGGGGATGGGTATTTCAAGAGTTGCAACACTTGATGGCCCAGATGCTTGTCATTATCTTCGCTGCTCGATGTTGTGTGACTCAAAGCGAAGAGACTGTCTGCCTTGCTGGAGCGTGTCCCCCGTACAAAGGACGATGCCAGACGATTCAATTTGCAAAGACGCAAACTCGCTCGTCCCGTGGCACGGGTAAAGTCTAACAACCGAATGTAAACCTGGCGACCTTGAATACCCTCATGCTCTGTGCGTTGTCGAGGCTTGAGCTTCTCTTACAGTGGGGCCAATCAGCAGCCGGCTTTGGACATGACCAGCCCCGGTACATCCATAACCCCCTTAACGAGCTGTCTCAACTTTGGCCACGGCACGAGCAGGCCAAGTGCAGCATTCCGTCACTGCCGTCCGTGGCCAGCATTCACAGCACCGGAACGTCTGCCCTTGGGCCGACATACTCGGTCGAGTACACCCACGATGTCTCTCGAGGGACTGCATGAGCGCTTGACGGCTCTGCAAGAAACAACTACACAGCTCAGGGACCTGATCGACCGACTGGCCAACCTCAAGTTCCAGCCTGGCGCGGTTCCGCTCGGCACCGAGGAGGAGAGCAGTGTGAGCGGCGAGCTCAGCGCGGAGATTGGACAGATCCTGAGAAGCGGCTTGGAAGAGCAGGAGCTGCTGCGGGAGGAGGCGAAATATGTGCGACCAGAGGGGCACGACAAGGCGAGGTTGCAGGATGGGGTGGACAGAGTGGGCGGCGAACTGGCCAGGTACGGCTTCCAGCAGAGCCGCCAGTCAGCTGAGCAAGCACGCTGACAAGAGTATAGCCATCGAGGAGCTTTCCGAAAGGCACGGCTAGCGGCAAAGAAGAGTCTCGAGCAGGCACAGCGGCAAGAGAGGGAGCTCCTCGTACAATCATTCTCGCTGCCCGTCTCCGAGGCGGCGTCGCCCACAGTTGCAAGCGACGAAGCGCCCGGGCCGATAGTCTACCGTCCCTTGCGGTACACGCAGCAGCGCCAGCAGCAGCAGCAGCAGCAGTCGAGCCTCTCCGAAGAAGACCAGCAGACGGTGGGCGCAAGCAGCAATGTCACCAACGCGCTGCGGCGGACGCACGACCTCATAGCCGCGGAGCTGGCGCGCAGCGAGTTTGCGCACCAGACGCTGACGGAATCGTCTGCGGCACTGAAGCAGCTCAACGAGTCGTACACGTCGTTGGACTCGATGCTCGCCAGCTCGAGGGACTTGCTGGGGACGCTGCTGCGCTCGCAGAAGAGCGACACGTGGTACCTGCAGACTGCGCTCTACATGCTCCTCGTGACGGGGGCGTGGCTGGTCTTCAGGCGGATACTCTACGGGCCGATGTGGTGGCTGGTCTGGCTGCCGATTCGGGTCCTGTTCGGTGTCGGCACGAGGGCGGGCAGTGCGGTTATGCAGGGAAGAGGCGGTCCTGGCGAGTCTGGAAAGGTGCAGGTTGGGGGACAAGGGGGCAAGGTTCCTGTTGAAGGCTTGCCAAACGCCGATCTGCCGACCGCCCAGGTGGGACAGGAAGCGGGGAGACCTTCACAGGACGATGCGGACTCCATGGTCGACAGGGTAGGCAAGGTTATGGATGCCGCAAGGGAGGCGGATGGCGGGAATGGAGGGAGCGAAGAGCAGGGGAATACCAAGAAGAGGATGTGGGAGGAGACGCAAGGGGTGGGCGGCGACGGGCCAGTTAGAGACGAGCTATAAGACGAGTAGACACATGAAACTAGATTTATATTCATCCATTTATCCTGGTCATGGCCCTGGTCCTGAAGGCAGGCTCTATGCCAGTCACTTGTTTGACAAGGCGACATGCTTTTCCCAGGCTGACGGCTCGGCACATGTACTTGTTCCTGGGTCCTCATGACGGCTCCGGCGCAACGCGGGGAATGTCGCTGATCCAGGGGATGCCCAGCTTCTTCATCTCGACGGCCAGCTGGAAGAGGTAGTCGAGGCTTGAGCTGGTGTTAGCATGCTCTCTGTACACTGGCTGCGAGATGTTGGCTTGGTTGCGCACCTCTCGCACTGCGTCTTGGCCTTGTGGACATTGTCGCCCCAGACATAGACGCCATGCCGCCTGACGAGGACGGCGTAGGTATCCGGGTACTCGTCCATGGCGGCCTCGAGAAACTCGGTCAGGTCCTCCTCGTGCGGCGTGTTCTCGATGACGGGGATGCGCAGGGTGTCGTGGTAGCCGAGGTTGCCCTGCTTGGCGGGGCCGCGGCCGAAGCCCTTGATCTGCTCGATGTTGTTGATCTCGAAGACGGAGCGGCCGGCGGCCTGCTCGAGCAGCAGGGTGACGAGGACGGCCCACTGCGAGTGCGTGTGGATGCAGCAGCCGGCGCGGCGGCGGGCGAAGGCGGCGAGGAAGAGCGGCGTGCACTGCGAGGGCCTGTAGCAGGGCGGGGAGCGCAGGTAGGCGCGGCGCGGGCGGTCGGGGTGCTGGGCGGCGAGGGAGAGGACGTAGATGTCGGCGGCCGTCATGAGCTCCTTCTGGACGCCCGAGGGGGCGATGTAGACGAGGTCGCTGGGGGGGGGGGGC
>PKSG01000716.1:33336-61234 GCA_002916505.1 Tolypocladium paradoxum
ACTCACAGCCTACTAGATACTGGGTCAAGATGGTTCGCTTGTCGTGGTTCACGTTGGTGCGACAGTTGACCTGCAGCTGCCCAGTCTTTCCTGCGGGGTATTCGTACGAGTCAAAGGCCGTGTTTCTGCGGACCTCCCTGCCCCGCTTCCGCAGGTCGTCGATGAAGAGGCTCTCGACGATGCCCTGGTGCACCAAAAGGATGTAGGGATCCAAGACGTCAATGACGGGGGGGTAGTGGACTTCACGCCCCAGCCGATGGAGGGGCTCCTCTGCGGTGCTGCGCCAGAAGGAAATGTCGAAGACGCGCACGCCACGCTGGAGCAGGGTGTCGGCCAGGCGAAGCTGTCTGAACGTCTCGATCGTCTTTGGCTGAAGGCCGTCTGCCCTGTGAGCGCACACATCGGTGGTCAGCGGTTGACCAGGGCCAGCAGGGGGCGTCGCAACACGTCGAGACAATCAAGGAGGGCAGGGCGTGTAATTATTTACCTTCCCACTGGAGTCTGATCTGCCCTGTCATCGACAACCTCGCAGCCGATGCCGTACCTGGCCAGCGTGGCGGCCAGCATCAGGCCGGCGGGACCGGCGCCAACGACACAGACCTGGCACTCGATCGGGGGCTCGGGGAAGCTTCGCAGGAGAGTGAGATCGGCGACGGCGTCCTCCTCGTCGTCCTCGTTGACGGGGGCCAGCTGAAGCTCGACATCAGTGGCAGGGCTGTCCAGCGGGGGCCTGCCGTCGAGGATGCCAGGCGCCATGATGCCGGCGGCAGCGCGAAAGCGCGGGAGAGACGAGTGAGGCGTCACGAGGCTGGCCGTGTTGGCGGTGTGTGAGGTGCCTGACGGTGCCTTGGACAAGGCAGTCAAGGTACCTTGGCTGAGATGGGATGAGACCGGGCGGTACGGGCGAGGGAGGCCGAGGAGTCCCAGGTCGTCTGTCTCCCAAGCGACGCGGGGAGGTGGGCAGGGGGTGAGCTCTCTCGAGTCGGCCTTGGTGGTGAGTGGGTTCCCAGACGGGGTGGTGAGGCAGCAGGTGTCGACAACGCCGGGCGTCTGGCTTGATTCACGAGGAAGAGAGAAGAGAGAGGGAGGAGGGGACAGCTCGAGGATGGACGGATGGACGGATGGACGGATGGAAGCAAGGACGCAAGCTCTGCCCGTGGGTCCTCGTTGCCGTGCGTACCTGGGTAGGTAGGCCGGAGCGACGCTGGCTGGCTCTGCCTCGAGGAGGGCGCCGCTCAGAACACCAAGGCCGGTCCGGGGGGCGGGAGAGGCAAAGCAGCGCAGCGCAGAGGTGAGGCTGAGGCTATTCAAGGGCCGGATCTATGATATACTTGAAGCTGCACGGCGTCGGTTCGCCCGGGCCCTCGCGTGACACAGCGGCGGGCTGGGGTCCTCTGGATCTGATATACTCGTACGGACTACATAATTACAACCTGGAACGAGCCCGCGACGCGCTCAGCCAGCGGCCGAGCGTCCCGTCCCCTCGTCCTCCCCGTCGCCCGCGATGCGGTGCGCGCCCAAACCCAACACGCAGGGGCTTGCGAGCCGCCGCGCGGTTTCAGCAGCCAGGCCCGGGGGCCAAAGTGGCATGACCTGATTGCGTGCTGGAGAGTCGGATGGGCTCGCGAGGCCCGAAATGGGCTGATCTCGCTGACGGGGTCCTCCAGGGTGTCAGGGTCCGCTGGGTCAGCCACCAGCCGCCGATTGGCTGCATCTAAGATCGTGGTTGAGCCGGGCTGGGCGAGTGGTGCCACTTCCACCACTTCGACCCCAGACGAGTCACGACGCGGCGCCAGCCTCCCTCCACCACTGCGAGCAACTACGTCGCACGACAAGGTGATTACTCGTCGAGCCTCGCCAGCGCCGTCTCTGCCCGGCGAGCGAGACGCGGGCGCGCGTCGGGCCTCACGTCTGATATAACATGTCCCTGCGCCCTCGGTCTGCGGCCTGCCTGCGATGAGGCGTGCGCGCACCACGGCCCGGCGCGCCGCCATCAAATTCGTCCATCGTCGGCCAGCGCTTCCGGCTTAATCTCGTCCGGACGTGCGCCACGCCGTCGCGGCCGTGGCGTCTCGTGCAGCGAGCGTCGCCGGGGAACCCCAGCGCCTTGCTGGTGTTGGGCGGCACGTCCACGTCCTCGATGCTCGCTCCCCTCCCTCCCGCCTCCCATCCACGATCGTGTCGACCGGACTTATCATCACTAATGCCGCCATTCGATAGGTACCTAGTCGAGCGTCGGCCCAATGGCACGTCTGCGGCCATCAGCCGATACTTGCGATTTCTGGAGAGCCGTGTCCCGCCGTGCCAATAGAATGGACACGACCCCTATACCCCCCCATTTCAGCTTCCACGCAGCAACCTAATACAGCACAAACCCAACGAACGACCTTGCAAGCAGAGCATCTTGCCGCATCGTCGACAGCCCCGGCCCAGGCCTTTCTCTACTCGCCGGAAACCAGCACCGTGCTCTCGCTCGCCTCGTCCTGCTGGCTATCCTTGCCGCCGTCGTACGAGGCGTCGACGTCTTCCACCACCTGTCTCCCGCTCCAGCGCCTCATGCTGCCCTGCGCCCTCGCCCGCACGCGGATGGAGTACCAGTCCGGGTAGGCGCGCAGAGCCGCCAGCGAACCGCCGGCCTCGGGCAGAATGACATGTCCGCTGCGTCCGGTGAGAACCTGCCTCACCACGGCCTCGGCAATCGAATCCGGCTCCAGCTGCGGCAGCAGGAAGCCCGCCCCCTGGTCGAAGCCCTTGAAGAGAGCGGTCCTGGTATGGCCCGGGTGGACCGAGACGGTGCGGACCTTGGGCGCGTTGTACCGGGTGGTGAGCTCCGATGTGATTCCCTCGTGCAAGGCCATGGCAGCGGCCTTGGAGGCGCCGTAGTCGACCATGTTGGGAATGGTCAGCCACGAGGCAAACGACGAGACGGTGACGACCATGCCGTGATTGCGGGCAACCATGTTGGGGAGGAACGCCTTGATGATCCAGAAATGGGCCAGGGTGTTGACGTCAAAGGTGAAGCGCACGTCCCCGGGCTCCGAGTCCAGCAGCGTCTTGCCTCGCACTACGCCAGCATTGTTGATGATGACGGTCGGGTGACCGACGTCGGCCCTGATGGTGTCTGCTACGGCGTTGACGCTCTCGGGCGACCTGATGTCGCAGTGGAAGTGGCGGACCTTGGATGCTGTCGTTGGGTCAACGGGGGGTGCTCCAAGACTCGGCATGTACCGTAGGTAGTCGGCACGGGAACAGACTCACAGGTTGCAAACGGCATGGGCTGTATGTCGAGCACCACCACCTTGATTCCCTTTTCCTCCAAGAATCGAACCATGGACCCGCCGATGCCTGCGGCTCCTCCCGTGACCAGGACAATCTCCCTGGACCAATCGTATCTGTCGTCGGTCCAGTTGTTGCGGACCCGGTCGGACAGCCAGGCGCTGGCCCTGCGGGCGAGCGCATAGTAGAGGAGGATGCGCAGGCGGCGGGCGGCCGTGGGGTGCAGGATGGAGAGGTCCTGGCCCTTCTTGGTGAGGCGGGCGACGAGGACGAGGGCCAGCAGCAGGGCCGGGTTGAGGGCGGTCCTGCGGATGAGCTTGAGGACGACGTCTGCGCAGAAGCCCTCGCGGGGGAGGATGCCGTTGCGCATGGGCATGTTGGCATCGCAGCTGTCGGATGATGGATGCGTACCTAGGTAGATGTCGTCACTTGCAGCCGGTAGGGGCACAGTTGCTGAGTCGAGAAGGGCATCACGACATCAATTAGCAAGAGAGAGAAAGTGTCAAGGTCCAGACATGTTCGCTCCCGCGAACAGGAGCTCCCGCTCCCGCCCTGCCCATGCTCAACGTGTGTCTGTCGCAAGCCGAGGATCATTCGCTGTCCCCAAGGTGTGCGGGGCTGGAATCCGGGGCTTTCTCCGCGTCCCGAGGCGATAGGTATAGGGCCATTGCCAGAGCCCCCATGGTGGACATGTAAGCGTCTACATGTTGTCGGTTGGGTAGTCGTTTTGGATATCCCAGGGACTGTCTTGTTCACGGTTCAGCGGAAGAGGCAATGCGCATGCCCTGCAGTCTCCAGTCACCGGCTCAAGAGCAGCTTATACGCAGCATTGATGGCCGACGTCCCGGGTCCACTTCAGCCGCTGTACCTGGCTGACCTTCAGCGGGGCATCGGTGATGTGTCAACTGTCAAGCCATGTCTCATCTGCTCCACGTTCAGCAAGGCATGCGTCCAGGAATATGAATGTTTGGCAAATCAAACCGAGCCTCTCCCGGACAACTAACTGGACAGGAAGTCGGGGCAGAGACGGCGGCCGGGCCTGGGCTGGTTCCACTAACGGGTCAACGGCCCCTCCGATGCAGCGGTGGGCCGGCGTGACTACAACCTTGCAACCTCATCCGGCCGGCATCATTTTCGTCAACTCATAAAACTACACCGCATCTCCTCTGTCTTCATTGACCGCAGAGCGCAGTTCACTCAAAAGCTGCTTCCGGATGGGCTAACCGGCATCGGAGTGCCGTCCCAGAGAGCGTCAGCCTTGGCCCGTTCTGCGGAGAAGAAACGAGCATCGCGTGTTCTCGCAACCACCACCATGAAGGCGGCGCGGCTCGTAATTCCCGTGGGCCGCCGCGGGCTCAACGCCGGCTCGGCGCGCTGCTCGCATCCAATCGGCCAGCTCGCCGCCCGTCCTCACGGTCCCGACCGAAGCCGAGCCCCCTGTCCGCGGCGTGGCTTCGCGACGGCTTCCGCAGCATCCACGTCGCCTGCCTTGCGGGGCCTGCTGCGCGTCTCTGACGAGGTGGCAGACGCCGTCCAGAGCAACAAGCCCGTGGTTGCTCTAGAATCAACAATCTACACCCATGGCGCGATGGGCAAGGACCTTGCCCGAGAGCACGAAGACCTTGTCCGCAGCCACGGCGGTGTCCCTGCCATCATTGCCACTGTCGATGGCGTCCCCACGGTCGGCGTATCTCCCAACCAAATTATCCGTATGATTGAGGATGAGGGCACTGTCAAGGCCTCGCGGAGGGATATTGCATATCTTGCGGGCATGGTTAGTCTCCTCTCAGATCGTCGTTGGGCCGCCTAGGATGAAGTCCAAGCTCTAACTTGCGTATAGGGCCTCGCTGGTCGCAAGATCCATGGCGGCACCACGATTGCGGGCACTATGCTTCTCGCCAGGTTAGCCGGCATCCGAGTATTCGGCACCGGCGGTCTGGGCGGCGTCCACCGCGGCGGCGAGAGCTCCATGGACGTGTCTGCCGATCTCACGGAGCTGGGGCGGACCAGAGTGGCCGTCATCGCCAGCGGCTGCAAGGGCTTCCTCGACATCCCCAGGACACTAGAGTACCTCGAGACGCAGGGCTGTCTGGTGTCGACCTTTGCCGACGGACGCACTGGCGAGGTCGACTTCCCGGCCTTCTGGGCCAGGGAGAGCGGCACAAGGAGCCCGTCCGTCGTGTACACCGAGAAGGAGGCCGCAGCCATGATCCTCGCCCAGGAGCGGCTGGGCATCGAGTCGGGCATCTTCTTCGCCAACCCGATCCCAGAAGAGTTTGGCGTGCCCTCGGAGGAGATGAGCGCGGCCATCGAGCAGGCGGTGCGGGACGCGGTCGAGAAGGGCTTCACCGGGAGCAGGAACACCCCCTACGTGCTGCAGAGACTCAAGCAGCTCACGGGGGAGAAGGCGGTCACGGCCAACAGGGCACTGGTAACGTCAAATATCATCCGGGCAACCAACATCTCGGTGGAGCTGTCGCGCTTCTTGTCGCCAGACGCGAAACCGGTGGTGAGCTCGTAAGTGCAGCTGCGACTCGTCATCGGATATAGTTCTAACTGTAGATAGTATGAATGGATATAACACGAAGCCGTCTACGGCTGTCAACCCCAAAGCCGATATTCTTGTGGCTGGAGCAGTCGCTGTCGACCTCAGCTGCGATTATACGAGCACCAAGCCCGGCGAAACGGCACCACAACCTCACACGTCAAATCCTGCCCGCATCAGCCAGTCGATCGGAGGCGTCGGCCACAACGTAGCGCTCGCCGCTCACCTGGCCAGCAGACAGGCTCGCGTCCAGTTCTGTAGCATGGTCGGCGACGACGTGTAGGCGCTCTCTTTGTGACATGTGCCCTTGGGGAAGTGAGTTGACAGATTCACAGGGCCGGATCGACGGTACTCTCGTCTCTGCAGGCGGCAGGGCTCGACACCGCCTTTGTCCGAAAACTGGACCAGCAATCGCATCCCGGGAGCCGCACTGCGCAGTATGTCGCTGTCAACGACGGGAGCAGAAACCTGGTCATGGCCATGGCAGACATGGGCATCTTCACGCAACACTCCGATGCGGACCACAGGGAATCCACTGTGGCGGCGACCTCGCCCAAGTGGCTAGTTGTCGATGGCAACTGGAGCCCAAGGGATATCAGAGCGTGGGTTCGGACTGGCAACGACCACAACTCCAAAGTTGCGTTTGAGCCCGTGTCGGTGGAGAAGTCGAGGGGATTGTTCTGCCCCCAGAGAGGAGTTCCCAGGCTCGGCGTCTTCCCTCAGGCGAGCGTCGACCTCGCATCGCCAAACACGTACGAACTGGCGGCCATGTACGCCGCGGCCAAGGACAACGGCTATCTCGAGCTGGGAGACTGGTTCGACATCATCGACTCGTTTGGGATGCGAGGCGCACGAGACAGATTCACGAGGTTGACGTCGGCCGAACTCACAGACGCAGGCGTGCCGGTGCAATCCGTCCAGCTTCTCCCGTATATACCCACACTCGTCACGAAACTCGGACCCAAAGGCGTCCTTCTCACCACCCTCCTGGGACGAGACGATGCCCTGATGCGGGACCGAGACGCGGAAGAGTTCATGCTGACGCGGGCCGCCGTCGACCACCCCTCCGTCGGCGGCATTTACATGAGGATGTTCCCGGCCGCGGAGACGGTGCAGGACATTGTCTCCGTCAACGGAGTCGGCGACACGTTCCTGGGCGTCTTGATTTCTGGGCTGGCGCAAGGGGCCAGGGTAGAGAACCTCGTGGACGTTGCGCAGCGGGGCGCCGTGCTCTCGCTCAAGTGCCCGGAGTCTGTAAGCCCCAAACTTGGGCAATTAGAGGGCGACCTTGGCAAAGCGGTCTCTCGTAGATAGATGTAGCCATAATAATAATGGCGATGTATTTACCTTCATCCACGATTGGAGATCCAGGCTTCGAGACTGATGAAGGCTTCGACTTGGCCAGCCTCGTCGAGAAGCGTCTGCCATTGGCCAATGTTCTGGCACCCACCGATCAGCGGGCGGGGCTCCTGCAAGGCTGAGCCTAGTGCCCAAAAAATTCCACCGCCTCCAGAAACTGTCCTGCAGGCTGCACCACCTCACTGCTTCACCATCATTGACGCAGCCCAGACAAAATGGCGGCGCAAAAAGACCAATGGACCTCGGACCACGAGGGCTCCGAGGGCGATCTCTCCTCGGGGCTTGGCTCGGACGACATCACGACGGACAACAACGCGGCCACCGCGCTCATGTTTGACAAGGACTCGGACGAGGAGGAGCTGGAGCGGCTGGTGCTGGGCAACAACGCGAGCTTCAGGGAAAACCTGTTCAAGGACGGTGGCCTGTTCGACGGCGCGGGGGCCGATGTCAAGGAGCTGCAGCTGGCCGATGTCGACACGGGCGGCCTGGAGGACGTCGACGATGCCGACTTGTTCATGATCGACACCGGTGCCGCTGGCGCAGCATCTGTAGTCGCGAAGCCGGGGCCGGGCCCGAGGAAGACCGAGCACGGCCACGCTCCCGCTTGGGAAGACAGCGATGACGATCGATTGGCGGTTTCGCTCGCGGGTGCCACGAGGCTGCGAAAGCTGCGGATATCGGAGGCGGAGGACGTCGTCAGCGGCACCGAGTACTCCAGAAGGCTGCGACAGCAATTCCTGCGCCTGCACCCCGCGCCGGCGTGGGCGCAGCAGTCGGACGGCCCTCCAGTCAAGAGGCGGCGGCGCTCCTCTGCCGCGTCGGACTCCTTGAGCGACTCTGGCAGCGACGCCGGCTCCGATGTCTCGGCGCAGCCCCTCGAAAAGTTCCTCCGCGACGTCAACCAGCTGGCCGGATCGGGTAGCTCCAAGAAGCGGCTCTTGAGGCCCGAAGTCATCGACATTCAGCGGACGCGAGAGATCCCCGACAAGCACAAGATGCCCGTGGAATGCCTGTCCTTCCACCCCGAATACCCTGTTCTTCTCTCCGCCAGCAAGGCGTCGGTCATGTACCTGCATCACATGGCGCCGGACGCCCAGCCGCCAAACCCGCGGTTGACGTCTGTCCAGGTCAAGCAAGTGGATGTGCGAAGGGCAGAGTTTTTGTACCCGCAGGGCGACAAGATCTTCTTTGCCGGACGACGCAGGTACTTTCACCACTGGGACCTGGCCTCTGGTGCGGTGCAAAAGACGTCACAGATCCTCGGCCATTGCCCGGAGCACAAGTCCATGGAACGGTTCAAGCTGAGTCCATGCGGGCGATACATGGCGATTGTGGCATCAACGAGAAAAGGCGGCGGCATCATCAACGTGCTGAGCGTCGCCACTATGCAATGGATTACCGCGGCCAGACTGCAGAGTACGAACGGCATTGCCGACTTTGCCTGGTGGAGCACGGGAGATGGCATGAGCATCCTGGGAAAGGACGGCCAGGTCGGCGAGTACAGCATGGAGACTAGGTCGTTCCTCGCCATCTGGCACGATGATGGCTGCGTGGGCGGAATCGTCATAGCTCTCGGTGGCCACCGCGGTCCTGCTGCGCTCGGCGACGATCGATGGGTCGCCGTCGGCTCAAACAGCGGCATCGCAAACGTCTACGAGCGGAACGAGCTCATCGTCCCCGGCGACGAGCTCACCCTCAAGGAGCGGCCGACGCCGAGGCGCACGTTTGAGCAGCTGGTCACGCCCATCACGGTGCTGACCTTTTCGCCAGACGGCCAGCTCCTCGCGTTTGGGAGCCGCGCCAAGAAGGACGCGCTGAGGCTGGTGCACCTGCCGAGCTGCACCGTGTACCGAAACTGGCCGACGCAGCAGACGCCGCTTGGGCGGATAACGGCGGTGGCGTTTGGCAGGGAGAGCGATCTGCTGGCCGTGGGGAATGACGCTGGGAACATTCGATTATGGAACATTCGGCGTTAGGCATTGAAGTGGCATTGCGTTCATTCATCTATAGATGTCCTAATGGGATCTTGACGGCTGTGCTTCTGTCGTGTTGCTGCGTGACCAAGCCGTGAAGATGAAACGTCGCATCCCACCCGTGTGTTGCCGTCGTGTGCTGCGGTTCATCTCCCGCTCCGTCGTTTTATGCCTCATGAAGCGAACCTAGATGGTCTAGCGTTCGATGCCCTTCCGCAACGAGCTGAACCCATGGACGCCTGTGGCTCTGACCCCTCGGCAAGACGGGGCTCGGGGGTATGATTGAATCTCGACTTCCCGCTGACAACGTGCCCGAGGTGAATATGTCGGACGTTTGCCTGGATAGTCGCAGTCCATCGGTGCCGCTCCAGTACAAGTGCAGCTGAATGCAGCCGAGCATGGGCACCTCATACCAGCTCGGCATCCCCGTCCTCGACCATTGCCTTTGCGCTCGACCACCGCAAGATGAGGACGTCGCCATTCTCCGCGGGCAGCGTGTTGTCGGCGTCGGTGCCGCGGCCGTGGACGTCGCGGCCGCGCAGCATGCGCACGAAGACGGCGGCGTCGAGGTCCGGGGCGTCGATCATGCTCACGTTGCCGGCCGCGTCGTTGAGGTTCTGCAGCTGCGGCGGGAAGGACGCCAGGAAGGAGGACAGGTAGTGGTTGTGCAGCAGCGCCTGGTGGCGCGTCGCGTAGGCGAGCTCCGAGGGGGAGAGGCGGCCGCGGAGCGCCTGCGTCGAGAGGTAGTGCAGCGTGTGCTGGTCGATCTGACGGGCGTGACGGGCGGGTTAGCAGCCAGCCGCGCCATCTCTCGCCTGGAAGACCGGGGCACCTTTGCGATGCGCACGCGCAGGTAGCTGCGCACGAGGAACTTGTAGCGCTCGAGCTCCGTCTGGATGACGATGAGGGCGAAGTTGGTCTTGGGGTCCATGTCGCCCGTCATGTCCTCGACCTTTTCGATCTGCCGCTTGACGCGGTCGCTGACGCGCTCAAACAGGCCGTCGGCGGGCCAGCTGCGGCGGCCGCGTGTCAGCAAACGCGTCCAGGGGGGGATACACAGCGTCGTTTCTGTACAAGACGGCCGGGCACTCACTCGAGCAGCTCGGGGGCCGACCGCTCGGCGACCCAGCGACGCGTCAGGGCCTGCAGGTCGCGCGTGCCCGAGGGGATGCTGTCGGAGGAGGGGTCGACCTCGCGCAGGATGTCGTCAATGTCCATGGCGCGGGCGGGCGCCGGGGCATGGGATGGATGAGGTGGTTTAGGGGACGGGAGTGAGGTGGTCGTCTCATGCGGTTCCCATGTTCGTTTGATGTGGGGTTGTGAATGGCACGCGTAGAGTGGTAAAGTAGCCAGTCTAGTGAACGAACCACGCGTCATATTCTTTTATTCAACCCATTTAGCATTAGTCTTCACGACAGGTAATCGGCTGCTGGCCCAACAAAGACATAATCACTGTACGTCAGAACGACATTGTCAACTCACCAATTCCGGGATGGTGGAGCCACAGAGGGGCCGTGTGTACAGATTATTCGACAGACAGAGGCATCAAAGCGACACAGGGAACTAAATTCTAAACATGGCTCGCAGTTGGATTCAGCCGTAGGCGGGTTAATTCAGTATCCCGGACAGCAATTGTCTTTAGACTCTGAAGGTGCACTCGCTCCAGGGATCCCATGGCCTCGGAGTGGATGGCACGTTTGGACAGTGAACCTCGGTTCGTTCACTGCTGCAACGCGGAGACCTCCCCTCACTTCCCCAACATCACATATCCAGCCTCTCTCGAATCTCGGCCGTTTCCCCAACTCACATCAAGCCATCACCGGCGTCGTCTTGGCAAAGGCTTCAAAATGTCAGACAACAATGGCGACGACAACGAGCGCGTGCCCTACGCGGCCTACCTGCAGACGGTCATGCAAAAGGGCGTCCTCGCGGGCCAGCTGCCCGTCGTCACCACCAACCCCAACCGCCTCGAGGAGCAGGCCCGCAAGACGATGCCCCAGAAGGGCTTCGACTACATCAAGGGCGGCGCCGGCGAGTCGGCAACCATGGACGCCAACCGCCTGGCCTTTCGCCAGTGGAACATTGTCCCGAGGATGCTCAGGCCGACCAACCCGCGGGACCTCGGCGTTACTCTTTTCGGGCAGAAGTATGGTGAGCAACCCACGGTTCAGCACCAAGTAGGAGACGTGTTATTCACAGCAAGAGCAGACACGCCCCTTCTCATGGCGCCCATTGGCGTGCAGTCGCTGTACCATCCCGACAAGGAGATCGGCACGGCCAACGCCTGCGCGGCCCTCCGCGTCCCCTTTACGCTGAGCACCGCCTCCTCCACGGGCATCGAGGAGCTCGTCAAGGCCAGCCCAGACGGCCCCAAGTGGTTCCAGCTGTACTGGCCCACGGACGAGGAAATCACCGCCTCCATCCTGGGTTGCGCCAAGTCCAACGGGTTCAAGACGCTGGTCGTCACTCTCGACACCTGGACCCTGGGCTGGCGGCCGTGGGATCTCGACACCGCCAACGTGCCCTTCGTCGTCGGCGAGGGCGACGAGGTGGGCTTCCAGGACCCCGTCTTCCGCAGGAAGTTTGCCGAGAGGAGCGACGGCGAGACGCCCGAGGAGAACAAGATCTCGGCGGCCATGTACTGGATCAGCGAGAGCTTCCCGGGCGTCAGCCGCAGCTGGGAGGACCTCGGGCTCCTGCGCAGGCACTGGGACGGGCCAATCGTCCTCAAGGGCGTCTTGAGCGTCGACGACGCCAGGCTGGCCGTCCGGCACGGCATGGACGGCGTCATCGTCAGCAACCACGGCGGCAGGCAGGTGGACGGCGCGGTCGCGACGCTGGACGTGCTCCCGGAAATCGTCGATGCCGTGGGCGACCACATCGCCGTCCTCTTCGACTCGGGCATCCGCACGGGGGCTGACATGGTAAAGGCGCTGGCCCTCGGCGCCAAAGCCGTCTTCGTCGGCAGGCCGGTCGTCTACGGGCTGGGCATCGACGGCGCAGCGGGTGCCGAAGCGGTTCTGGCTGGGCTCCTGGCTGATCTCGATCTGACCATGGGCCTTGCCGGCGTGAAGAGCATCGCAGAGCTGCAGCGGCCGATGCTCCGGCGGGCGCAGTATCCGGGGGACGTCAAGTCGAACTTGTAAGTGTTGGGTATAGCCCCCGCGGACCGCCTGGTTCTCTGCGCCGCTGTTCAATGGAAGAGCGTTGTAAGAAGCATCTAGAATGAATGACGGAATACCTGCCGGCTACGCGACGTTCCGGCTGCCATAGACTGGGCAAGGTGCAGCGCGACCCCAAGTTCGCGATCCCGTTGCGGCTGTCGCCAACTCGTGCCGCATCGCCACCATCCGACATCGCCCACGCGCTAGTCCATGGCAGCGACATGAGGCTTTGGAATCCCAAAGTTACTTCCTGCAGCCTTTTGCCAAACAAATGGCAATGGGCTTCCATGCTTACCCGGCATCCGACGAGCGTAGCGGCGGACTGGCGAATGACAGCTTGCATGCGGGCACGTCAATCGAGAGCTTGGGACGGGACGCAGCATACTCCCGCTGTGTAGATTCCACCCGATGGCTCGAAGGGGCATAGCAAGGCAGAGATGGTGCAGGCATATCTGATCGTGGATGGGCCGTCGTGATGTGGCGCCTGTCGTCGGTTGTCCGTGTAAGTGGCAGGGGTTGCAAGAGCCGCGCGGGAGGAAGCCGGCCGTACGGAGAGAGGTTTATATCACGAGGGCGAACGTCTACTGCTCGATGTATATGCCGTACTACCTAGGCAGGTCGAACTTGTACGAATCTTGGGACATGGTTACCGCTTGTAAATTGGACATGTAATGATAATGGTCTCGCACGGGATAGCTTCCGGGGCCTGGTTGGCGGGTTTATCTGAATTATGATGGTATTTCTAACACAATCCGACTGCTCGCTACTCCATCTTCTTAAGCGGCTTGTGCGGCTCCCTGCGGCCTTCATCGTAGCCATTGATTCTGGCGTAGATGCACTTGAGGATGCCGGACGATGCCGTGACGAGTGCTGCCGAGAACACGAACAAGAGGGCGCGCTGTGATGTGGATAGCAGTCCGAACAGAGGGTACGGATACCTTGTAATGATGAGTTGACGGCGACTACGGGGACGCGGTTTGCGTGGTATCACTTACCATCCGTTCTTGGAGAAACAGAGCTCTACCCAGTACCAGTACGCAAAGGCCAGGACGGTGCTCAAGGTCATGGTCGCATAGGCAGGGATCGTCCACGGGGGACTCAGCAGGACAAGGTCCAGCGTCAGAAACACCACGGGAGCCAAGTGAAAGCCCGCGTCTTCCAGCAACGGCAGCTCGAAGCCGTCCTGGACGAGCAGCCCGGGGTCAATGGCCCGGAGGCCCCAGTAGAGCACCGAGATGACGACCTCGAGCGGCGTGGCGAGCACCGAGACTGCGTTTTTGGCGCCGAAGAGGCCGGGGCTGCGCGTGACGTCGGCCAGCGCGCCGAGCGCAAAGGAGACGAGCGCCGCGGCGAGCCCGATGATGGTGAGGAACTGAAAGTGCCAGCCGTAGGCGTGCGTGAAGGGCGTCTCCCACGTCGTCAGGAAGTAGAAGTTGTAGCCGAAGGAGGCGATGCCCATCAGGTGGAGCAGCAGCGAGAACGAGGGCGCCGGGGACGCCAGGCGCTGGAGGCGATGCTGGGCCATGCTGATGCTTGAATAAAGCCAACGACAGTCGTGGTGTTGAGGTGGAAGCTGCAGTTATCGGAGGCTCGCGGTTGTCACACGTCGTACTTGGAACTCGTAAACGTCACAAATCAAGCCTACAATCGACGAGCGAGTTTCCTCTATACCGACTAGAACGTACCGACGACGGAGGAGAGGAAGCCGAAGCTCTAATACTGTTCGTTGTCCTGGTCTGAGCTCGCTCGCAAGTTGCTGCCTGCAAGCTCCAGGTAACTTGTGGGTCGGCCAGCGGCTCTCCAACTTTCCCCATCCATCAATCGCAAGGCAAATCCAGACCAGTTTTCCCACTTCTCGCACCCACCACGTCTTCGTGTAACCAACGCGTGCAAAACTTGCTCGTTTCGAGGGCGGCAGCAGCAGTAGCTCTACATCAGAGAGCAGGCCCCCGCAATGGCAGACTCTGCGGCAGACGACGACAATCGCTCGCAGAAGCGCAGCCACGCCGAGTTCGCGGACCAAGATGGCTCAGGTATGTTGCGCCTACTGACGATGACGATGACGATGACGGCGACGGCGACGCGGGTTCTCACACGGCTCCAGATTCCTCGTCCGACGACGACGACATGGGCCCCCGGCTGCCCTCCGAAGCCCCGAAGAAGAAGCGCCGCGTCCTGCCCTACGAGAAGCTCTACATCGCCGCCCTGCCCAGGTCCGCGCGGTACTCGCGATCGCTCATGCACAAGGAGCAGCTGCTCTCCGCCACTTGGACCCCGCTGACCGACTTCCTCATCACCTCGTCCGTCGACGGCGTCGTCAAGTTCTGGAAGAAGATTGCCCAGGGCATCGAGTTCGTCAAGCAGTTCCAGGCCCACAACGGCGAGATCACGTCCGTCTCCGTCAGCCAGGATGGCCGGAGCTTCGCCACGGCCGGCGCCGACGAGACCATCAAGATCTTCGATGTCGTCACCTTTGACCTGCTGTCCATCATCTCGCTCGACTACGTGCCCAAGTGCGTCTGCTGGGTCCACCAGAAGGGCGCCTCGTTCCCGCAGCTGGCCGTCTCCGAAGACGCCAAGCCGCTGATACACGTTTACGATGGACGCGGCCAGCGCGAGGAGCCCATACATACCATCAAGGGTCTGCATCGGAGCCCGGTGCACCTGATGGCGTTCAACGATGCCTACAACTGCGCGGTCTCGGCGGACGAGAACGGCATGGTCGAGTACTGGCGGCCGAGCGGAACATACGAGAAGCCGGACAACGTATACGAGTACAAGAGCTCTACCAACTTGTTCGACTTCAAAAAGGCCAAGACGGCCCCGTCGTCCCTCACGATATCGCCCAACGGCAAGAGCTTCGCGACCTTTTCGCTCCCCGACCGAAAGATACGCATCTTCGACTTTGCGACGGCAAAGCTACATCGCACGTATGACGAGTCGCTGCAGGCCATCGAGGAGATGCAGCAAGCCGGCGCGGCGTCGCAGAAGCTCGACAGCGTCGAGTTTGGACGGCGGCTGGCGCAGGAAAGGGAACTCGAGACCCAGACGCTGCGCTGCAAGGCCAACATCATCTTCGACGAGTCGGGCAACTTCATCGCATACGGCTCGATGGTCGGGATCAAGGTGCTCAACACGTACACGAACCAGGTCGTCAAGGTCTACGGCAGGGACGAGAACTTCCGCGCTGTGAACCTCTCGCTGTACCAGGGCCAGCCGCAGAAGAAGGGCATCGTGTCGGTGGAAATGGGTGCGTCGAGCAACCCGCTGCTCCAGGAGTCGGAGGCGCGCGACCCGGTGCTAGTGGCGACGGGCGTGGGCAAGGCGCGCTTCTATATGTTCACCGACGACGACGACATCTCCAAGTCGACACGAGACGTCCAGAACGAGAGGCCGACGACGCTGGGCGGGCCCAAGAAGGAGGGCAATGCAAGGCAAAAAGAGACAGGGGACGCTGCAGTCCTCCATACCACTTACGGCGATATCCACATACGCCTTTTCCCGGATGCGGCACCGAAGGCTGTCGAAAACTTCGTCACGCACGCGAAGAGCGGCTACTACAACAACACCATCTTCCACCGCGTCATCCGCAAGTTCATGGTCCAGGGCGGCGACCCCCTCGGCGACGGCACCGGCGGTGAGAGCATCTGGGGTCGCGAGTTCGAGGACGAGTTCAGCAGCCTCAAGCACGACCGGCCCTTTACCGTGAGCATGGCCAACGCGGGCCCCAACACCAATGGCAGCCAGTTTTTCATCACTACTGAGAAGACGGTAAGTGGTCACGCAACCCCCCGGCACGTCCACGCCCACATCGCGCGCCCGCACACCCCTGCGCGACAGAAATCGTGAGGCTAATACGTACCCTTGGCTTGGGTCATGCAGCCCTGGCTCGATGGCAAGCACACAATCTTCGGTCGGGCCACCCAGGGCTTCGACATTGTCCACAAGATTGAGAATGCGCGGACGCACAAGGAGAAGCCCGAGGAGGACATCAAAATCCTCAACATTGACGTTGTGTAGGTAGGGACCTTGACTTTGGTGTTGGGCACAGCCGGCCAGCCGCAGCACCAACTACCGATTTATTTAATTTTATTCCTCCGAGTCCGGCCTTGCCCCCTCAGCCGCGCTTAGCGAGACAGGGCTGTCCCCGTCGGATGTCCCTCTTGCTGCCAGCCTCCAGGCCTCGCTCTCGGACCGCTAAGCCATTGGCAGCTCCAGCCCGTTGGATCGGGACTCGGTGCGTCGGCCCATGAGTGAATTGGGGCCAACCGCGGGCTCCAGACGGATCGGACGGGCTCTGTGGCCTGCGTCTAGCTGAGAAAACCCCCCTTGCAAGTGCGAGCAGACGTATTCACACCATCTCGAGATCGGCAGGGTCGTCGTCAGAAGCCAGGCCGTGTAAGCCGACGTATATGAATCTGCGCTCCCGTCATTGGACGCGACGGCCGTTGTTGCTCTTTTTCCAGCTGCTTCTTCGTGCGCACCCGGCTCCATGGATCGGATCCGTGCCTGTTCCCCTGCCCGAAATTCGTCTACCCCTTATACGGCAGCTCGCCGCATTCGTCGCCCTGTCGTTGCTCAGCGAACCGTGGTCCGCAGAGCATGCCGACTTCTCGCCGCGCCGCCCATCTCCCGGAAAGCCGCTCGTCGTCTCACCGCTGGAGGAGGCTCCGGTCACGTCGCGCACAAGGCATGACCCCAGAATGCCGCGCTCCAACCCATCTGGCGCGTCAGAGCGGAAGCGTCGAAGCCGCAAGGGATGCTGGTAAGCCCGCCTCCCCACGTCTCTCTCTCGTCGAACCCGGGACGCAGTCGTCATGGGACGCGGCGACTAAAGCCTCGCAGGCCGTGTAAATCACGCAAGGTCAAATGTGGAGAAGAGCACCCGGCGTGCAACAAGTTAGGCGCATCTCCGGGGCTCCAGCCCAGGATTGCTGCTAATGTCTGCATTCGCCACAGCTGCCTCAAGACGGGCGACGTCTGCGACTACAGTATCCGCCTGAACTGGCAAGGCCGCCGCCCAAAGCGCGCGGCAACGCGCGCAACTGACGTCGGCAGCCCGTCGCAGCCGATGGAGCAGCATCAGTGGTTCAACGCGTTTGCCAACGAGACGCCGCCGATGCACCAGTCGAGCGAGCCGGCGTCTCGGGAAGCAGACTCTCCAGAGCCGTCCTCCGTGGCCAGGAAACGACGGTCGACGTGTGAAGAGCTGACCTTTGTCGACGAAACTCCGCCAAACGCGGGATACTCTGCCAAGAGATATCTCGACGGCTTGCAGGGCGCCGCACCCGTCGGCTCTCCGCGTCACGCCGCACAGTCAATGGCGCCGGCCCCGCAAGGGCGCCACAAGAAGACCAAGTCCCTCACCAAGCTCAACGAACTTGACCTCGGTGAGGCGCGCCCCTCGTCGAGCCCCTTCATGGCTCACATGCCTGCGTCCCCAGCCTTCTTCGACTCACCTCTGACCCCTGCACCGTCATCGTACAGTGACGACATCCTCTGCCAGTTGCATTGGTTGGATAACCAGCCGCTGGGGTCGCCAGACTCGCGACTGTCTGTGAGTAGCGACCCTATCGACGCGCACGACCTGTCGTATTGGATCAATCTTCCGGCGTCGCTCCTAGGCGCAGATGCTGCGCACAGGGACCGCGGTCGACGCTTCCACGGATACGATCTGGGCAAGTGGGACGAGGACCTAGTCAGTAATGACGATGCCAACGCCATCTCTCTAGTCACCCCAGCAGGGTGTGAGCCCTTCGACTGGGTTATAAATTCCGGCGACGTGGCTGGGGCGGCCCAAGGCCATACCGCCGGCAGCCAGGAAGGCGGCTACTACGACAAGGCCGTCTCCATCCTCATCCCGTGGGAGCTGGAGCCACTGCCAGACAAGTAAGCACTCGAGCGGCTGCCACCGAGACGAGGCATTAACCAGCATGCGCCCTTAGGCTGAGGAATAACAAGATGAACTTGCTGGTAAGCCCATCCTTGTGCCGTGGTGTTCCTGGATCGTCAGCTGACCGCTCGCCCATGCAGTATTTTGTACGTGGCGCCGACGTCAATCTTAGGCCTGTCATGCTGACCGTATACCTGCAGCATCACTTCATTGATCATACCGCCAAAGGTAGATTGCTGCTGCACATCTGATTCCCGCCATGAAGCTTAGTAACGCCTTGAGCAGTACTCGTTCCCTACCATGAGCAAGAGTCAAACCCGATGAGCAGAGCTCTGCCGCGAATGGCTCTCTATAGCGATGGGTTGATGAGTCTCCTCCTGGCGTACTCGGGTATAATCACATTCCCTCGCAAGCAGATTGAAAAGAGCTTCTACTAACTCGAGAAGCGGCACACCGTGCACGATCGATGCAGGCCAACGTGCCAGAGATGCGCATGGCCCAGTGGGCACAAGCCGTCTTTCCTGCGCTCAGAGAGGCGTTGGCCGATGACCAGCAGCCGATTTCCAACGTCACGTTGACCATGTCAATCATGCTGGCGTCCCTGGAGATTGTATCGCCAGGGGCCCTGGGCCACGGCATCTCATGGCGCCAGCACCTGAAGCAGGCCGGCGAGCTCATGGCGAGACGGCTAGAGGACTTGAACGACGGCCGATTCGACCGCCAGCAGGACGAGGAGTGCCTGTTCATTCGCAGCTGGCTCGCCCACTTGAACATGCTGGGGACCCTCAGTCCTGCGCCGAGAGACGACACTGCCATTCGCATCCACCCATTGAATATCGATGCCCTAATCAAAGACATGGACGAGGTCGACTGCATCATGGGGTTCTCGGCAAGATGCGCCCGGCTTCTAAATCACGTTGCGGGCATGGCGAAGCTATGTGACAGGGAACGCATCGGGCCCAATCACCAAGTGCTATCCGGCTGGGTCCCTCGCCCAAAGACTATCGAGGTCGCTTTATCCCTTGAGCAGCAGCTGATGGAAAGCATGAAGCAGTCGTCGCGGCCGTGCTTGCACGTGCGCATGGGCAACATCCAAATGCGAGACCTGGCTGAGATGGCAGCCACCAACGACGCGTTCCACTGGGCCGGGATTGTCCATCTCCATCGCCGAGTCCTGGGTAAAGACTCGAGCCACGCAGACGTCCAAGGGCCGGTGCAAAAAATCGTGCAGTGCCTGGAGCAGACCCGGATCGGTGGAAACGCCGAGACGGGTTTGCTGTTCCCAATGTTCACCGCAGGATGCGAGACAGCCGACAAGACTCATCGGGCCAAGATATTGGCCAGGATCAAGAGCGCCGAGACGAGCGGCATGGCGCAGGTGCGTAGAGGTCGTCGGGGCGTTGCACTTGTTTGTGGTTGCTGACACGGCGTTAGGTATACCAGGCGAGGCGATTGATGGAGACGGTGTGGGAGAGCGGCTGCCCGTGGGAAACAATGATCAAGGACGAGTTTATCGGGTAGGGCCGAGTACAGGCTGTTGCGTTCTGTGGGGTAGCCGATGTCGTGCTGGTTGTCCAACAGGGGTAACCAGGTCCGTAGCCGAATCGAGTACGAGTTCCGCCAGCAGGTGGTCGAGAGTGCGTGAGGTGAGAGAGTCGAGGTGACTCGTTGTTCCTCGTGGGCCCAGGTGGCATTTGTAGATGGGTCGTCGTCGACAGGGCGCACGGGACGGCCGCTGCAGATGCCGTCGAGGCCCACCGCGTGCTGCTGGGATTGTAGCTGTCCAAGCCTGTTAGTGGCAGCAGTCAGGGCATCCTCACCATGGAGCGGACTAGCCAGGGAGCCGCTCGCGCCGAGTTTAATTGAGTTTAGTCCGTAGGTTCCGTAGGTAGTCCTGTGGGCATGGCATCATGGCGTGTCGGCGAGGGCAAAAGGATGGATCGTGGGGGCGGAAG
Organism: Tolypocladium paradoxum; assembly: GCA_002916505.1. Classification (NCBI taxonomy): domain Eukaryota; kingdom Fungi; phylum Ascomycota; class Sordariomycetes; order Hypocreales; family Ophiocordycipitaceae; genus Tolypocladium; species Tolypocladium paradoxum. Next base: position 53,502 of record PKSG01000716.1, read on the forward strand.
CGTGGCCAATGGTTGCGGGACAAGTGAGCAGCCCGGCCCTCAGGCATCGACTCAGAGCTTCCGGCCGACGCCGGCATGCATTCGTCATGGAGGCCAGATATTTTTTGGAGGTCAAGTCAGCAAGCTACCTCACATTACCATACATATTCCCACCTTGCTTTGCATCCTTTTCCATCCTCCTGCACATATTCATCTTTGCAGTCTAGTCTATCCTTGGTCCCCCTGTGCTTCTACATTCGCAATGTCGGTAAGTAAAGACGGCGCCAAAGCCCAATTCCTCGAGGCGGGGTGACTCACAAAGCCCTCCAACCCGCAGTTCTACATTGAAAACAAAAACGTCGGCCACAAGGAGGACTCTGAGGATTGGAGAAGCAAGTCTGCCAGTGGCATTCCATCTATTCACGCTGGCTAACGACGTCCAGTTCGCGGATACAACCCTCTGACGCCCCCCGGCCTGCTCCAGCACGAAATCGCCCAGACGCCCGCCTCCAAAAAGACCGTCATCGAGTCGCGCGATGAGGTCGTCTCCGTCGTCAACGACACCGACGGCAGGAAGCGCCTGCTCGTCGTCGTCGGGCCCTGCTCCATCCACGACCCCGAGGCCGCCCTCCGCTACTGCGACCTGCTGCTCGCGGCCAAGGAGAAGCACAAGGACGAGCTGCTCATCGTCATGCGCTCGTACCTCGAGAAGCCCCGCACCACCATCGGCTGGAAGGGCCTCATCAACGACCCCGACATCGACGGCAGCTTCAAGATTAACAAGGGCCTGCGCCTGGCCCGCCAGCTCTTCGTCGACCTGACCGCCAAGGGCATGCCCATCGCCAGCGAGATGCTGGACACCATCTCCCCGCAGTTCCTCGCCGACCTGCTCTCCGTTGGCGCCATTGGCGCGCGCACCACGGAGAGCCAGCTGCACCGCGAGCTGGCCAGCGGCCTGAGCTTCCCCGTCGGCTTCAAGAACGGCACCGACGGCTCGCTCGGCGTCGCCATTGATGCCATCGGCGCCGTCAAGCACGCCCACCACTTCCTCTCCGTCACCAAGCCCGGCGTCGTCGCCATTGTCGGCACGACGGGCAACGAGGACTGCTTCGCCATCCTCCGCGGCGGCACCAGCGGCACCAACTACGATGCCGAGAGCATCGCCCAGGCCAAGGCCGCTCTGGAGAAGAAGGGTCTGCGCCAGAGGCTCATGGTGGACTGCAGCCACGGCAACTCCCTCAAGAACCACAAGAACCAACCCAAGGTCGCCGCCGACCTGGCCGAGCAGATCTCCAAGGGCGAGACGGCCATTATGGGCGTCATGATTGAGAGCAACATCAACGAGGGTGCGTAAATCTGCTTGTCTCTGCTCAATTTGGGTCAAAACTAACACGCCCAAACAGGTGCCCAAAAGGTCCCAGAGGAGGGCAAGTCCGGTCTCAAGTACGGCGTCAGCATCACCGACGCCTGCATCAACTGGCAAGACACGGAATCTGTGCTCGACACGCTCGCCGAAGCCGTCAAACAGAGACGCAAGGTCCTAGGCGCCAATGGCCACGCTTAGGCTCTGGCACGGGTTGTTTCCTTTCCGAAAAAGCGACGATTCGGGCTTTGACTTGCGCGAATCTTTTCCACAAAAATTAAAAGGGCCATTTTGACGAGGCTTGGAGTTGACGAGGTACTTGGGGTGTCTTTAGTGACGCCATGGATAGATGAACAATATCAACATGATGATTCTGGACACCATGAAGACTGTGCCAGCGCTTTATCACAAAGATCATAGCATTACGCAGGTCACAGCATATATTGGCGCGAGCTATAAGGTAGGTACGGTTAATGAGCGTGTCGAAACAGTCAGCGTTGTCAACCACACGTCTGTTGCAGAGGCTGAACGAAGGCCAGGCCCCTCATCGGTCACCGTGTACGCCAAACCATACGTTGAGCTCCCCATTCCTCACTCAGTCGACGTCTAGATGACGAAAGACCTGAAGACATCTCTTCCACGGCGATATCTGGCAGCAGGGCGCAGCGGGCGCCATCGTTCGAGCTTGCCCCGAGGCCGGCGCAGCGAGAGGAATCGGAATATTTGCGGCAGGCTTTCCACGAAGATGATTGGAATGTCATTCTCCGCGTGGCCGCCTGCTAGACAAGGACTGAGATTGGACGAGGACCAAACGAGTAAAGATTCTTGTCTCGTGTATTAAGATGTGTTGGGATATAATTGGAAGACTCAATAGCAATATAGGCTTAGTGCCTGCCAAGTTATTACTTCTTTCGAATTCGCATCCGTTTATAGTTTATGGATGTTAGTAATGCGTTATTGGCGACGTGCTAAGGTATCTCCAGGTAGTTTCGAGCTTTGGGCAAGACAAGCTCATCTTCCCCAGGTACACTTGGTAGGAGGTACGTTATGGTAGGACAACAGCACGATAACGTATAATTGGCGTCTACATGGCTATATGATTTGCCGCTTTATATGCAGAGGTCGCCGCGAAGGGCTCTGAGATATAATCGCAGGACCGAGCGGCCAATTGTGCAACTAGACATGGTGAACATACCTCAGCCTTATAGGCTTGATGCTGCTAAGATTTCCATGCCCTCACATCTATCCCGCCTCTTGGACCTTCGTACGTCTGTAAGCTTACTGTAGTTGCAACTCTAGTCACACTTGCCGGGGCGGCCGAAGAGGAGGTTTTCAATATTATTGGTTTGTGCTTGCATACACTTGCGCCTGCATGACGTGTTATGTGAGCATCGAGTCGAGGGGTGTTTTTGGCGGTTCGTGAGTCCTCCAGGGCCGCTCACAGAGTTCGTACAAGGCTTCGGCTATTTCCAAACTGGTTCAAACCGCGTACAGCCCAATCAGGCAAACAAAGCCCGAGATGTGTGGCCGAATTGGGATGTGTTGAGTGGTGTGCACTGTGTGTTTGGCAAGCTGGCTCGGGGTGAGGCCGAAACTTCCTCTGCACGTGTTGGAGTTCTGCTAGGCACTGTATCGAGCACTGTGTAGTGCAGTGACTCCACAATATTAGTGAATGGCCATGTCAGGTACGCAACACTCGCACTGTACACCTGAGGGTGCCCTTGCACCCAATTTTTGGCGTGAGCAGCAACTCAAACTCGTCCGTCACGTCAACCACAACTCAGCCCCATCGCTTCTTTCCGCGCTTCATGGCCGCCGTACGACGGTGAAAATTCATATCCCCCAGGCTCCCCCATTGCTGCCACGGCGTACGACGACTCTTCCTCCGCTCGCCCTACACCGTCGCGATACGCCGAGACGCGCCACGATGCCGCGCCACTACTCTCCCCCGGACTCGCCGCTGTCGTCCATGGTCTCAGAGGAGCCTTACGAGGAGGAAGCACATGACGACGACGAGGAAACGTCCCTCCGCCCGTCGAAGCGACAAAAGGTCGGATCGACAGCGTCATCGGCCGTGGTCCCAGACGCCGAGCCCGAGACGGTTCCGGAGCCAGATCCCCTCGAGGGCATGTCCGACGTCTCTTCCGACACCTCGGGCGACATCCCGAGCTCCCCAATCAACGCGCGGCTCGACGAGGAGGACTTTCAGGACCAGGTGACGGTTTGCGACTGGGACGGGTGCCCGGCTGGCGACCAGCGGAATATGGACAAGCTGGTTGAGCACATCCACAACTCGCACATCGAGAACCGGCAAAAGAAGTACACGTGCGAGTGGAAGAGCTGCAGCCGCAAGGGCCTCCCCCACGCCAGCGGATATGCCCTCAAGGCCCATATGCGCAGCCACACGAGAGAGAAGCCATTCTATTGCTACCTGCCGGGTACGCGGCCAAGTTCCCATACCCCCCATGGATGACTTGCGCAAGACTAACGCCCGTGCAGAATGCGACCGCTCCTTCACGAGGTCCGACGCTCTTGCCAAGCACATGCGAACCGTTCACGAAACCGAGGCCCTCCGGCCCTCGGACCCCGTGCCCAAGTCGATGCAGACTGGGCCGACGGGCAAGGCGAGCAAGCTGAAAATCATCATCAAGACGCCACAGTCGCACGGTGGTGGCCAAGAAGACGGCACAGACGGGTCGGTAAATGGCGAGGACCTCAACTCCGACTTCTTCACGGCACTCACAAGCGAGCTGTTCAGCGCCGAGGAGCTGGCCTTCCCAGTGGACAAGCTGTATCGCAAGTGCTACTGGGAGTCCAAATGGGCGGACGAGATCGGCGACGCACTGAAGAAGGAGTGCAAGGAGCTGGAGGAGATGTACTACAAGGAGTGGCTGGAAAAGGAGGTGCTGCTGTCGCAGGTCATCGAGAGCGAGGTGGACTGGCATGAGCGGCGCCAGGCTGTCCTCGCTGGCACCGCCGACGTACGACTGCCGGGTGTTGCGAAGGGCCAGACTGGTGAACAGGCCAATGGCGTCGGCGAAGGGAGCGAGGCCACGCCCGCTGCGAATGCGGCTCGGGCTGTGGAAGCCTAGCCAGCTCCAATGGTATTTTTGGTGGCGCATTTTCTTTGGAGGACTTGGGGGTGAGGGCACTGGAGGAGTTTACGGCGTTTGACCACGTGCAATAGGAAGCCACAGGGAGCGCCCTGCGAGTTTGTCATTAGTCGGTACGGTCTGAGTAGAGTTTCTATCATGGGTCACTTTCATTAGCACAATACACGGCAATAATGAACCACCACCTGTAGAGCCTATATGAGATTGTGTGATGGTTTGCCTCGAGAACGTCCGCGTTGTTGGTGGCCCGGAATATATGTGCTCGAGGCTCATAAATGCATCAACTTACAGATTTACCCTTAAATCCCGTATAAAATGCGTGTGTTTGAGCATGCAAGGTTACTGGGAAGCATGCCTCAGGTATTGGCACGTCGAAGCCGCCTACCCTATACCCCCGGTGACCCACGCCGGTGCCGTCACCGACAGCGCGCCGATGTCGCATGGTCGCAAATTCGTGGGGCGACTTGCGCCGTCCATTTCTAATCGTCGACTTTTTACTGCTTCAGCTGCATCATCTCCCTCGCCGTACAACTCGACGCCCATTCGAATACGCTGCCACGCCTCGCCGCGCGCTCCAGTCTCTTCATCTCTGGGGCTCGCTCTTGTTGGCGCGCGAGAACTCCGAGGACTGATTTGTCGTATCGCGGCGCACATCGCGAACCGCCGGCCGCGTTTGAGCATCCCAGAGGAAGAAGCACTGCAGCTTCGAACTCGGAAACAGCCAGACGACGCCCCGCCCAACGGCGAGGCCCCAACCCGCACCATGAGTGCCATTCTCTCCGTCGACGACCTCAACGACTTCATCTCCCCCGGCGTCGCCTGCATCAAGCCCATCGAGACGCTCCCCGCGACCCCTCCCCCGCCGTCGTCCACGCACGAGACCGAAGTCATCCTCGACGGCGGCCCGCAAGCCGCCGCCGCCGTCGCCGCCGACCCGGCGCAAATATCCCTGACCGACTGCCTCGCGTGCTCCGGCTGCGTCACCTCCGCCGAGGCCGTCCTCGTCAGCCTCCAGAGCCACGCCGAGGTGCTGTCGACGCTCGACGCCGCGCCCGCGCTGCGGGTCGTGGGGCCCGATGCGGCGGGCGGCTTCGCCGTCGAGGGGCTGGAGAATGAGCATGCGAAGCTCTTCGTTGCCAGCGTGAGCCCGCAGACGAGGGCGAATCTGGCGGCGGCGTGCGGGGGCCGTGTGTCGGAGCGCGACGCCGGCCGCATGCTCCAGAACTTGCTGAGAGGGCCTACGGGAGTGGCCAGGGGGGGCAAGTGGCACAACAGGTTCTCGTGGGTGGTGGACACCAACGTCGCGAGGCAGGCGAGCCTCGTCCTCGGCGCGGACGAAGTGCTCGGCACCTCGAGAACGGGCCCCCACACTCCGTCACAGCCGATCCTGGCCTCGGCCTGCCCCGGCTGGGTGTGCTACGCCGAAAAGACGCATCCTCACGTCCTCCCCCACCTATCCAGGGTCAAGTCACCACAAGCCCTGATGGGAACGATGCTAAAGACGGCCCTGAGTCGAAAGCTGGGTATCCCGCCGAGCCGAATATGGCACCTGGCCGTGATGCCGTGCTTCGACAAGAAGCTCGAGGCCAGCCGGGAGGAGCTTACGGACGAGGTCTGGGCCGGCGCAGGGATGCCCGGCCGAGGCGTCCGGGACGTCGACTGCGTCATCACAAGCAAAGAGATCCTCATGCTCGCCGAATCGAGAGAAATCAACTTCTTTGATATTCCCAGGGACCAACTGTCTACCCCCCCGCCAGAGCCGTTTCCAGAATCGAGGCTACACGACTTCCTGTTCCCCCGACACGGCACCCGGAACCCACCCCGGGCGGCCGGCTCCTCGGGCGGCCTGCTATACCATATCCTGCAGAGCAGAGCCGCGCAGACCCCCGGCTCTGAGATCCAAACGAACCGGGGCCGCAACGCGGACGTTGTCGAATACTCTGTCACCCTCAACGGCGAGCCCGTATTCAAGGCCGCGCGGTATTATGGTTTCCGGAATATCCAAAACTTGGTCAGGAGGCTAAAGCCTGCCCGGCCGTCCCGCATGCCCGGCGGCAGACCTTTTGGAAGCGCCCGGCGGCCCGCGGGCAAGTCGGCCTCACTCGAGTATGGCTATGTTGAAGTCATGGCGTGCCCGGGAGGCTGCACCAACGGCGGCGGCCAGATAAAAGTCGACGACCCCGTCATTGTTGAGCGCAGGAACTTTGCTGGAAAGCCAGGTCCGCAGGAGCAAAAGGACTGGCTGGCGGAGGTCGACGAGGCATACTTCTCTGGCGACGAGGTAGAGAGGGAGGTTGGCGGGAGTTGTGGGGATGTCGTCGGCGGCATCTCCCGATCGTATATAAATGATACCCTGGCGCACTGGTCCGATGTCACGGGCATAGGCTTAGATAGACTGGCATTCACGAGCTATCGCGAGGTGATTAGCGACGTTGGAAAGGACAAGGCCACTGACGCCGAAAAGGTTGTTCAGCTGGCCGGGAAGATGGGAGGCGGATGGTAGTTTAGTACGAAGAAGTAGAGCCGAGAATCAACTCTCTTTGGCGCCGCGGCGCGTAAAGCCCATGCCTCCGCGTCCGCTGCCGTCTGGTCCTCTCGGTGCCCGGATCGGTTGTTGTGGCTCGTCTCTCGGCGGCGGGCCTGCCGTCGAGGAGTCGCCCTGGGCTCCTCGTCTCTGGGCCATGGAATCCGGCCTGGACGAATAACTCGGATCGAACAGTTCCCTGGTCGGCCCATTTTGGTTGTTCTGCCGTCGAATGTCAGGCTGCTGGCGGCTGTTGTTGTTGTTGTTGTTGTCAAAGTTACTCCTCTGTCCCGCTCCACGGCCCCGGCCGCGGCCCTGCGCAGAGTGGCGGCTGTCGGAGCGAGGCGGTGTCACCGTCCCGGGCGACGAACCGCGCGACGACGGCGCCGACTCGCCAAAGATCTTTGCCCGCGCCTCGTCGTAGCGCCGCTGCTTCTCCTCGCGGTCCCTCTTTTGCTTCGCGCGGACCTCCTCGGGGGTCAGCAGCACCTCCTTGTTGTCCTGGTCGTCGGCGTCGTCCAGGGTGAGCCGCGACATGCCCGTGACGGGGTCCTTGCTGGCGATGACGGGTTTGCGGCTCAGGACCTTGACCTGCGGCTTGAAGCTGGACGTGAGGGGCACGTTGTTGTTGGCCTCGAGGTAGTGGAACGTCTGGGGCGAGTCGCTGCAGAGGCGAGAGAGAGTATGCATTAGCACGCACTGGGCTTTTTGACGCAACAGGGCAGCCCGGGGGAAGAAGGGGGGGGGGGGCCTA
>PKSG01000716.1:67039-112627 GCA_002916505.1 Tolypocladium paradoxum
TTCACAGGACTCTGGCCTCCTCCCCCGCCATCGTTGACTGCTGCTGCATGAAAAAAAAAACCTTTTTTCCCAATTTTTCCTTCCCGCTGCAGTTGATTGCCCGCCACAACAATGCAAGGTGTTGACCGATCCACCAGAACCGCTGCAACCGAGGAGGATGGCGTGGACCACATCGGCACTGACACGCCGCGCTCCGGCATTGCGACCCCCCGGCCTGACCTCCAGGACAAACGCCTGCCCGGAATCATGAGCTACTTCGGCCAGGTTCGTCAAGACCCTTCTGCGAGCGAGCCGTACTCGTCTGTCTTTCCGCGACCTGAGAGTGCCATGCCCCTGGATCACGAGCGAACCCGGCAGAGCCAGGCCGCTTCGTCCAAGGTGCGGCAATCGCAGGGTCCTGCCGAGAGCTCTTTGCGTTGCAGCAGGACATCTCTTGATACCCGACCTCCCCTGCAGCTTGACACCATTGCTCTCGGTCCCAAAGCTGCCCAGCAAGCACACTCACCTTCTCACCCCTATCCAACCCCTCCCACTTCACAACCATCATCATCTGGGGGCTCCATGACACAAGACTCGAGCTTGTCGAGCAGAGCGGCGCGTGCAGCCGTCTCGGCCGCTTCTCGCTCAGGAAAGCTGTCACTGGAGCAGAGTAGTCGACCAGAGTCTGCCACTGCCCACTCTCTGACCCCTGACACTTCGTCGGAAGCAGAGACAGCCACCGTTCAGGGTGGTCGTCCTGCCTCGCCCCAACACCAAGAACAATCCCCATCCAAACATCCACCTCCAGACTCGACCTTGGCTGCCACGTCTAGCAAGTGGTATTCGCTTGAGGGACTCAAAGGGCTAACTCGTGGTGTGATATTCAAGAGCGGTCCACCTACTCCCACGAGAGCACTGTCTGCTGCTCACTCTTCGCAATCAGACGGAAGGGACACGCCTGGACGAACCAGCAATGATGGGGTAGATACGAGTGGGACACAGACGCCGCGAAACTCTGCCTCTACCGGTGCTCAAGCTCCGGCGCCAAAGGGGAAGTTGACTATTAAGATCGCCGAAGGACGAGGGCTGCGCAAATGCCGTGACCCGTATGTTGTTGTGGTGTTCCAGCGGAGCGAGCTCATTTCCGGGGCTCCCCGGCATTCTGAGGACGACGACGGCCTGAATGCGCCGACGTCCGCCTTTGGCGGCATCCCGATACAGCGACAGGGGAGTGACTCTGGCCGTCCAATGGCCATCCCCATGCGAAGCCGGCAGAGCAGCAACACCAGTATCACCGACTACAACACCTTCCGAAACCGAACAACTCGCACCCCCTCCTCGAACCCAAAATGGGACGCTGAAGCGGTTTTGTATGAAAGCCGAGGCTTGCATGCGCTTGGCGGGAACGTGGGCTAACATTGGATAGTGATGTCGTTGATTCGGATATGCTGGTGGATATTTCCGTGTACGACCATACGGCCACTGGCGAAGAGTTCCTGGGACAAGTCGACTTTCAAGCCACGAGAGATCACGATGGCCCTGTGAGGGGGTGGTTTACCTTGAAGGGCCATGCGGATACAGTTGCCGAAAATGCCCCCACGGGCGAGATATACGTTGAAGCGTTCTACCAGCGCACGGAGAGAAAGCACTTTGGACCCAGCGATTTCGAAATCCTCAAGCTCATTGGCAAAGGCACGTTTGGCCAAGTCTACCAGGTCCGAAAGAGAGATACGCAACGCATCTACGCCATGAAGGTGCTGCAGAAGAAGGTTATCGTCCAGAAGAAGGAGGTGGCGCATACCGTGGGGGAGCGCAACATTCTCGTGCGAACGGCCATGTCCGACTCTCCGTTCATCGTCGGCCTCAAATTCTCGTTTCAGACACCGTCGGAGCTGTACCTGGTAACGGATTACATGTCTGGCGGAGAGCTGTTTTGGCATCTGCAGAAGGAGGGCCGATTCGACGAGAGGCGTGCCAAGTTCTACATTGCCGAGTTGATCTTGGCCATTCAGCATCTGCACAACAGCGACATCGTCTATCGCGACCTCAAGCCCGAAAACATCCTTCTAGACGCCAACGGCCATATCGCGCTGTGCGACTTTGGGCTGTCCAAGGCGAACCTGACCAAGAACGACACCACCAACACATTCTGCGGCACGACGGAGTACCTTGCGCCTGAAGTCTTGTTGGACGAGTCTGGGTACACGAAAATGGTCGACTTCTGGTCCCTGGGCGTCCTTGTGTTTGAAATGTGCTGCGGCTGGAGCCCATTTTACGCAGAAGATACACAGCAGATGTACAAGAACATTGCTTTCGGCAAGGTTCGGTTCCCTCGCGACACGCTCTCGCAAGAGGGCCGCAACTTCGTCAAGGGATTGCTTAATAGAAATCCCAAGCACCGGCTCGGGGCGACGGAAGACGCCGAAGAGCTCAAACGACATCCTTTCTTCACCGACATCGACTGGGATATCCTCGCCAAGAAGCTCATAACGCCTCCTTTCAAGCCAAAGTTGAAGTCCGAGACTGATGTGTCCTACTTCGACCCCGAGTTCACCACCGCCCTCGAGCAAAATGGGTCGCTGAACGAGCGTGCGGCTGCACTGGCACGGGGCTACGCAGCGTCTACGCCTCTTTCTCCGTCGGTACAGGCCAGCTTCCAGGGCTTCACCTTTGTCGATGAGAGTGCTCTCGACGACCACATGAGGGATCGGTTCCGAACAGACGATGAGGACATGGACGACGCGCAGCACCCGAATCATGACGACGATGACTGGGACAATCTTGACGACATTGACCTACGCAAGGCCAATCGCATGAGCGGCATCGTAAAGACGTCTCATGCAGACGAGCAAATGGTCGGCGGCTCACACTTTGACGTTTGACCCAAGGACTGGGTGTTTCGAACCTAGGCTCATCTCAGTTGCAAAGGGTGGCGGCCCATGGTCGTTCTCACGACTATGGCATGAAAATTTAATTACGGTATGACTGCATCAAAGGGGGGGCGGCGGCTGGTTCTGCATTGCATTGTCGAAAGGGTAGCGGAGCAGGAGGATTTTGGCGTTCCGGTTGCGAGGGGGGACTATTTGAACCGGCCCTCGGCCCAAGACTGTTTAGTCCAAGGCTGCTTGCAAAGTCCAGAGAATTCAAGAAACGACAGGGAGCGAGTCCTCAGTTGTCGCCATTTGTCTTGCGCCTGAAGTTGCTTGTTGCAGAGCTTGTTTGTACCCTGGGCGACGACGTCCTTGCCTTTGAGCAGGACGGTCTCCAGCTAATCAACGAGGCCTTGGGTACACACATGCTGTCCGTACAGCATCATTCACCATGAGTTGGTCAGGCCGTGCGAGTGGCTGCGTGGACATGATAATACAGCTACAGGCACGGCGCCTAGGTAGCTAGTCACGGGGAAGAATAAGCAAGGCGGCAGAACAAAAAGCTGGGAGAGCAAAAGCAAATGTATTTAGCATGCTTGCTGTGTGTTGGCCCACGGTGCTGTTCATGCTCGGTCGCATTTGGGTGACGGCTCCTGTTCTAGTGCCACCCACCAAGTATCAAGTGCATACGAGTATGTGGTTGAATCATGGTGGAAGCAGTTGCCAATACCCAAGGACAGATCAAGGCAATTTATGTGCCTCGCGTCTGCCGTATCGTCAAGAACGAGTCGCCAAACCTGGGCTTGATATCACGCCCAAAGAGCACCGCGTACGTGGCAAAGCAGCAGGTTTGATTTTCAGTTTCGTTTTTCGCATTCGCAATGATGAAGTCCTACACCAATTGAGGCTGCTTGGAGGAAAATGTACAACAGGACTATCGACCCCATCCATCAATGACCTGTGCTCGTCAGCACGCTCTCTCGAGTCAATGCCGCCCATCTCCTACTCTCTTCTTCCCCGGCATCTCCCCTCGTTCCACCACGCTCGCATTCGTCGACTTCTCGTCTCCATGGACAGCGGAATATAATTTAGTGGCCGTGGGGCTCCTCCTCCTCGGCCTCGAGCCAGTCGGGGAGGGCGGCAGCACCCTGGTTGGCCTGGGCGGTGGCGTCCTGGCCCTCGATCTCGACGGCCATGCTCTCGTACTCCTGCAGGCTGCCGGCGAGGTCGGTCTCCTCGGGGGAGGCGGGCATCTTGGGCATGGCAAAGTTCTGGACCTGGCCCTCGGCATCGGACTCCTTGACGGGAGGCATCTTGTAGGCCTTGAGCTCCTTCAGGTAGAGCTCCTGGACGAAGTCGGCTGCGACAGAGAAGCGACGTTAGCACCAGGTACGTCACTAGCTGAAAATGCGGTCATCATCGGAAACGTCGCGAGGGCACTCGTCGGATTGATGCTCGGGTCGTGTTGTTGTCGCTGTTGTGATGGCGGCGACGTCGGAAATCGGGAGGCGGGTGGAGAGACCGGTTCGGGTAGCGCAGCGCTGGCGACCGGAGAAGCGCGGCCGCATCCCGTCCAGGAACGGCGTTCCAATCGAATCCATCGCGAGTCGACCACATTGAAACAACCAGGAGAGCGCACTCTTACCTCGCCGGGACACGGTGGGCGCGATGAAGCTCCTGACCTGGACGTTTCGTCTCGCAGACCGAGCGACGGCGGCGACAGCGGAGCTCGCGCGCTATAAAGACAGTCAGCAAAACGTTCCCCTGCATTGCATCGCCCGCGCGGGGACAGGCGACGATGGGGGACGCAGGAGAAGCGCGAGGAGGGCTCACCGAGGCCCTGGACAGTTGGCTGAGCATTTTGAATGTCTGGGCGTGGCTCAATGGGGAACCCTGGGATGGGGGTGGAGGATGGACTGAGGGTTTTGTGAAAATCGTGATGTCGTCTCCCCCGGGTAGACTGGAGTTTCTGCCTCAGGTTTCCCTTACCGCCTTCAGCCGTGGGTTTTCGCTGCACGTGACCTGCACTGCCACTCTCACGGTTCATACAGCCGGGCATCCCGCCAAACAACATAACTTGATGCGAACTTGCACGATGCAGCAGCTCAAGAGTCCCTTGCCCGGATGCCGTCTAGACACGCAATTGTGTGGTTTCTCGAGGACCGAGCGGCTTCACAATGACGACGCGAGTGCCGTTACAGTGAGCTCGTGGTCTGGGGTCTGACAAGGTCTCCAGACTTGCCAATTCTCGTCTGATTTAGCAACCTGCCCTGTCTGCGCGTTCTTTTTTGAATTCATCATACCAAAAACCCACTGTCCGTATATGTTCTCTGATGGCTGACCCATGGTTAACGCGCTTACAAAATACCCGACAAATGCAGCAGAATGTTTCGCTCCAGTCCGAGTGGCACCAAGATCCCAGTCTAAGAAGCGTGCCTGTTGATGTACGCAGAGTCGCAGACTCTTTCATGCCAAGCTGAAACAACAGAGTCCACCGAGGACTTGTACCCCTTTCCCGTTCATGTTCCGATTGCGCGCTCCCGCTCCTTTGTCCCGGATCGGCCTGACATGGCTGGAGAGACATCGCCCGTACGGCTCCGCCTGTTCCTGAACAGGCCAAAGGCGACTGCAGAGACGTACATCAACGTGGAAAGAACTGCCACGACAACGTACGCAGTGAAGAAGGGCTGGGGAGTTCCTGCAAGCCGCAGGCCCAGGCCACCGTTGATGATGCCGATGATGATGAGCGCGCGGCCGTACCAGATGTGAATGTGGCTGATGATGCCGCGACCCCGGTGCTTGACATAGTACATGTGATGAAGCCATCCGAAGACGGGCTGCAAGCCCAGCAGTGCACAAACGATGACACCCAGTTGGGTATGTGTGCCCCCGAAGAACTGGAGAGGCATGGTCAGCGGCAGTGTCGATGTCAGTGCATCTCGATGCGCGGGTACTCACCCAGCCGGCACCATCGGCCACGACATATCCAATGCCGAAGCCTGCCCACATGCCGAGAAAGACGAGCATTTGCCAGCCGGCGTGTATAATCCACTTGCCGATCAGAGGCATCATGATGGATCCAATGGGGTATCCGACGACGAAGACGAGGGTCATGAGGATGCCGTGCGCGTAGGCCAGCGTCTCGCCGGGAGCGCTGCCGCTGTCCGTCACCCCATTTCCATTTCCGCTGCCATCGGTGCTGCTGCCCTGGGCTGTCAGGAAGGGATTCGCGTCGGAGCTGATGCGTGCTTTGGACAGGTCTACCGAGAAGAGGCTGTAGGCCTGGTGGAAGGATATGGTTGCCGATGTGCTCTTCGAGTTCAGGGGGCTGCCTGGGAGCCAGGCGGCTAACCAGCCCGTCGAGCCGGCGAGGTTGAGCTCGGTGCATGCACTGCACCGGACGTTGGCTGTCATCTGGCCGCCGCTGATGCCCGATCCCTCGAGGAGGTCGACGTCGCTCCTCTGCACGAACTGCGGCATGACTTGCCCGGTGCCTCGCCTCGTGCTGAGCGTCACATTGTTGTTGCCGTTCGCGTACATGACGAACATGTCGGCGCCGCGCATCTGAGAGCCTATGCCGAGACCAACCCACTCGTACTCGGCCGGGGCCTTGAGCTGGAAATAGACATTGCCCGACCGCGAGCTGGCGGCCGCTTCAGGGACTCCCCATCGGAAGCAGACCTTGGACGCGGGGCAGTACGAGGTTGTTGCGCCGGAGACTTGGGCCGCATCTGGAGCGAGGAAAGGCGTCAGCAGAACGGGCCCCGAGACGGGTAGGCGTGGGAGGCTTGGACGAACTGGTGGCGATGGCGGCCGCGATGGCCGTCTTTGCCGTCAGCCTCATTGTGCGTGGCGGGTTTGCGGGAGACTGGATTGTGTCGTCGATGCCGTGGAGCAGCACTCGAGGAGAGGCAGTGTGGTGAGCAGAGGAGGAGACGTGTATGGATGTATACCAGCAACAGAGAACGAGGTGGTGGGCAGGGAGCACCGCATGCGACGTCTGGGGATATATGGTGGCCACGAGGAGGTGCCGATCAGGGTCAATGCAGCAGTGATATAAGACTCGGCGCGTTCAAACGGCCGTGACTCGTGGAGGCGATGCCGTTCCGAGGGGTCTGCTAGAAGGGCAACAAAGTCCAGGACGATATATAGGATCCCGTCGTCGCTAGCCGTCTCGATGGCCCGGGCCTGGCGTGGAGGTGGAGGGCAGCCCATGTGGGTTGGGGACTGACGATGGCACGCAAGCCCTGCCGGGGAGTGCTTCATGCAACACCGAAACCAAGAGCAATTCTGCCCATGTGCCCGGCGGGCGATTGGCTGGAGCGGCCTCTGGGGGTGCCACGGCGTCGGATGGGGATGGGGACGAGATGCTTGGAATGTTTGTCGAGGGCCAGTCAAGCTCTGGCTTGCGAATCCGTGCTTGTCCTCACGGCCCCGGCTCTTTGTTCGCATCAGGGACACGCGGACGTCATGCGTTCCGAGAGTGCAGCCTGCGCGCATCGGCAGAGGCCCAGATGGAGCTGAGCTGAGCCCTGCCGCCATCGAGGGAACTGCTCCGAGTACAACCATGGTCCGAGGCTGCGCTACTCCCCACGGCGTCGCCTTTTTCTCACGGCTCGCAGCATGACCATCGAAGCTGTGCCACCACCCCCAGGCCACCACGCAAGACTCGCAACCATGCGCATGCCGCTTCATGGTGCGGACAAATACACGATGCCCTGATGGCTGCACTGCGCCTCCGTCGCCGAGTGCCTCAACGATAGTCCACGACGCCACTGCCGAGCCCTGGTCGCGGCTGTGCCCAGGCCTTGGCTGCTTCTAGCAGTTAAGCTTGCTGCTCTCTGCGTTTTCCATCTGCGACTGGTGTTGCCAGGCGTCTCGTCCAGTGTGGCAGACCTGCCGTGCAAGAGAGGGAACTGGTCCTCGCCTGACGACGCCGCCACCAATGAAGCACAAGGTGATTCAAGGTCGACGCACAGGGCAACTTGAGACAAGAATCCGGGAATCACAGTATGCAGGGGAGGGGATCCCCACGGCATCCTTGAAGCCCTCGCTGCCAATGCTGCCTCATCCATCGGTAAGCATCTTGGCAGGAAGCAGACCCCCAATCGTCCCATATACGAGTAGCAACGGCAGCTGGGGGTGTACATGTCAACCCCTGATGCGGCAACCAAGCTCTTAACGGTTTCAGCCGTTCTTCACAGGGGACGCGTCACCGTCTGAGATGTCAACTGCCGAGTTGCCGGCACTGGGCTGCCATGCATACAGCTGACTCGAGCGGAATAGACGTCATGCCACATAGATGGCGCGCGACGACTCCCTGTTTCATGGCGTCGTGCCACAGGCCGTCATGGCAGATGTTCGTCCAAACAGTGTGCTTGTTGTATAACCTGTCTACCGAGAGCAAACCCCAATTCTGCCTTGTCCCTAGCGTTCCATCGAGTCAAAGCTCTGCCCTCCACTCTAGTCTTGGACATGATGAAACCAAGATGCCCCGTCCGCGGCGTCGGTCCATCGTTTCTTCCATGCGCAGGCGTCGCGTCCTTCCCGTCATTCCCGTCATTACATTCTCATTCTAAAACATGTCATTAGGTTCTGCTGCACGCACGCCGAAAAGAGGGCAAAGAGTACCATCACGCCCCATTCGCCAAGGGAAACGCATTGCTCTCGAGCAGGCTAGACGATGCCACGAAGCTAAAGCCTCCGAAAACATCATCCTTGTGGCTAGAAGCGCCGACGGGCCACGCGTCTCTGGCCGTAACCAAGGGGCTCATGGCCAGGTCCGTGAACTCGGATGCAAAGTTTTCGGCCAGTTCCGGGTCCGTGATCATGGGCTGAATCGGCGGCTCGAGCTCGCGCGCTTCCAGCTTCTTCCAATCGATCTTGCGGAAGAATCTGTGCTTCTTGAGCGTATGCAGGTCCTTGGGCATCACAGACCCCAGTCTCTTGTTCGGATCCTTTCTCAAGAGGCGCGTGAGCAGGTCCTTGGCGTCGGGGCTGAGGAAGTACGGCAGGATGAGCTTCTGCCTGACGATGTTGTCCTGGATCTTGGCGTGGTTCTGACCGCGGAAAGGCGGGTTTCCCGTCATCAGATCGTATCCGAGCGCCCCAAAGGACCACCAATCAACAGCCCTGCCATACTTCTTGCCGAGTATCACCTCAGGGGCCATGTATTCGACGGTGCCGAGGATCGAGTTGCAGCTCTCCGACTGCTCCACCGCCACCTTTGAGAGGCCAAAGTCGGTCAGGAGAAGGTGGCCATCCGCATCGAGGAGGCAGTTCTCCGGCTTGAGATCGCGGTACACCACACCCAGGTCGTTGTGGAGGTGGGAGATGGCCAGCAGCATTTCCGCCATGTAAAAGGCAGCGACCGTCTCCGAGAACATCTTCTCCATGTTCAGGTGGGTGAAGAGCTCTCCGCCTTGGCCGTACTCGAGTATCAGATACAGCTTCTCCTGGTCCTGGAAGGCGTAGAACAGTTTGACCACAAAGGGGTGCCTGTTGACAGACTCGAGTATCTGCCGCTCCGTCTTGGTCTGCTCAATCAGCTTCTTGTGCACGACGAGCGACGCCTTCTTGAACTGCTTCTGCGCATAGAGTCTGCCGGTTGCGCGCTGCTTCACGAGGAGAACGGTGCCATAGGTGCCCTTGCCGAGGCATCGGAGAGGCTCGAATTCCTCCGACGTCATCTTGCGCCTCGGGTTCAGGCCGCCCTCGAGGCGCTCCGCGAAGACGGACCGCTCTCGCACACTCTCGCTGACAAAGTCGTTCTCGAGACTGACTTCATAGCTGGTGGATCCGTTCTCCGAGCTCTCGCTTCCGGCCTCGCTGCGTGCGCCGTCGAGGCTCTGCGAGCGACTGTCCATGGCGCTTCGGACCCCAGACCCGTTGCGGACCACGGAGCTCGAGCGCGACGACGCGTCCAGGCTCAGCGGATCCATCTGCTTCCGCAATTTGGCGATGCCGGAGACGCCCGGCGACGGCACTGCGCGGAGCACCGGACTGCAGTTGGCGCTGACGACATCGTCGATGCGGTTGCGGCCGCGGCGCGCGGCGAGGCGTGGCGTTTCGCAGGCTCCATAGTCCGAGTCCTCATCGCCAGACGCGACGGGCGTCGCCTGGAAGCCGCGCACAGTCGTGAGCGCGGCGGGTGCCGGGCTTATCATGGCGGCAAGGGTGGTAGAGGTGGGTTTTCAAGGGATGTCGATGGACGGCAAGGCGCGAGACTGCAGCGTCGGCCCTCCCAACACCCTGCGGCCTGGCGCAGTGCAGTCAGGCCGCTCAAGTTGTGCCCCGGCGGCGCTCCGGATCTGCGCGCTGCTCGGACTCGAAGGGAAGCTGGATCTCGTAGTGGCTGGCAACACGCATCTGGTACTTGAAGAAGGAGGTTGTCATATGGAAGGGCTTGTGTATATGCATTGGATAGCGTTGGCAGGACTTGGAGGCGGCTGTGACTGTAGGATGGTACGACGTTCACCAGACGGTGTGAAGGGGGAAGAAGGGGAACGCGGAAGAGGCGCGAGGACCGAGAGACATTTTATTGGGGAACAGGCCGCCTGAAGCTACCCCAGCCCACCGCATCGCATCAGCATCCTGCAGCTACAATTTTTTTTTTGGGTACCTCGGTAGGTAGGTACAGTAATTCACCGCTAATTCACCACTAATGAAGCAGTAGCTGCTACCGCGCTTGACTCGTCGGGAATTAACGGTGACCCACTAGGTATACTTCGTGCCTTGTGCCCTCCACTGATCCCCGCCATAAGCCCCAAGGTACCTTGCCTACAGGCGGGACCTATATGCAGCGGCCCAGCGCGTGTCGTGGGGCAGCGGCTGCTCCAGCTTTTCTCACAGCGCCCATGGCAGCTGCCCAGGCCCTGATTCGACAGCGACGCAACCACCGGCAGGGGTGCCGGTCGGGTGCCTTGCCGCCGACCAGCCGATGCGCCTCATGCCTGGTTACAGCTCTGTTCAGCGTGACCAACAAAGGGCGTGCAGCGTACGGAGTAGAGAAGCGTCGCTGTACTCGTGGAGCTCCGAGCGGGTTGTTGGAGCTCTGGACGGACTAAGTGCCTCGCTGTGGCCATCCCACGGACATACCTATGCAAGGTTACATCAACACACAGTCGACGTGGCTCGCTTCAAGGTGATCCAGCTTTGCCCTAAACCAGGCCGTGGCGGTGCCTGCAGCTTGCGGCATGGTAGTATCAAGGTAAGTTGAGTGTTACATGGTCGTGTAATAGGGAGTAGCAAACAATGGGTGGCCCAAGGCCTCCAAGTGGCGCGCGCGCTTGGGGAGGTCTCTCGCTTGCTTGAAACTATACCTTACAGAGTGAAGAGCCGGAGGATTAGCAGCCACATGCGTTTGAGGAGCATCTTATTCCGCATTTGAGATGCTCGCGTTCAACGACACGCGGTGGCGGTGACTGCGCCGAATGGATGTCTTGCAGGCAAGCGACGGGAGCTGATGGTCCCACCACAAAGCACCAACCAATTTTTGGCTCAAGTCGCAGACACGCCTGCAAGCTTCACCCAAACCAACCATCACACGGCTCCGAAAACTGCCCGCACCGCAGCTCCCCAGGTTTGGAAACGCTCCAAGGACAGCCCCCGAGGGCCTCGACTGACGGCGGCGCAAGCCCCGGCTGCTCTTTGACATGATTCACCCCTCTCGACAGGCGTACGTGGAGGAGGCCGAGCCCACCACGGGCGTCGCCTTGGAGGACCTTCCCGATGATCACGACTACGACATGCCCATGGCCTCGGCCGGCGGCACGTCCGAAAAGGCCTCCGCCATCCTGAACCAGTTCAACCGCAAGCGCCTCGCAGCCACAATCGCCGTGCCCACCGACGATGGCCGAGTCCGCGCAAAGCTGCGAGAGATGGGGGAGCCCGTGACGCTCTTCGGAGAGGGCCCCTCGGAGAGGCGCGACCGTTTGCGCGAGCTAATGACCATCCAAGCCGAGATGTCAGGGCTCGAGAATGGAGACATCAGCATGGAAGACGCTGCAGAGGAAGAGGAGGCCGACGAGCAGGAAGAGGAGTTCTACTCGAGAGGCGGCAACGAGCTGCTGCAATCTCGCATCAACATCGCCCGATTCTCCCTGCCGCGTGCAAAGCGGAGGACGGCGTTTCAAAGGGCAGAGGCGACCATCCCGCTGAGAACCCAGGTCAAGTCACGGAAGAATATCAAGGAAAGGCTGCAGGCCTTTGAGCTACAAGGGAGCCAGACGGTGGGCGAGAGACACATCAGCATGACGAGAATATCGCCAAATGGAGAGCTTGTGGCCGTGGGCAACTGGGGCGGCCAAGTCAAGCTGGTCGAGATACCGAGCTTAAAGGACAAGATGACCTACCGTGGCCACACCAACAAAATCAGCGGCATATCATGGTTCCCCGGTGCCACGTTGCCAGTGCAAAACGTTTCGCCAGACTCGCTCAACCTGGCCTCAGGTGGTGCCGAAGGCCTGATACAGCTCTGGTCCCTGAATCAAGATACCCCCTTGTCGACCCTGCAAGGGCACTCGCAAAGAGTCTGCCGGGTCGAATTCCATCCGTCTGGCAGATATCTAGCTTCCGCGTCCGAGGATACTTCATGGCGCCTCTGGGACGTGGAAACTACGTCGGAGCTCCTCCTGCAAGAGGGTCATTCACGGGGCGTCTACGCCGTCAGCTTCAACACCGATGGATCCCTACTCGCAAGCGCCGGCCTCGACAGCATCGGCAGAATATGGGACCTGAGATCCGGCCGGACGGTAATGATCCTGGATGGGCATCTGGATGGACACATCAAGCCCATACACGCCCTCGACTGGGGTTCCGACGGCCACCGCGTCCTGACCGGATCTGCCGACGGATGGATCAAGTGCTGGGATGTTCGAAAGGTCCAGAGAGTTGGAGGCATTGGAGCACACAGCAGCGCAGTGTCGGACATGCGATGGTTCAAGGGCCTCGATGACCCCGTCGACGGGACGCCGCCTGGCGCAGACGAGAAGGGGGCACGAGTCCCCATAAAGTCAGGCTCCTTCTTTGTGTCGAGCGGTTTTGATAGAAACGTCAAGGTCTTCTCGGCCGATGACTGGACTTTGATTCAGACACTGAGCGGCCATACGGGGCCAGTGGCCAGTGTGGATTGCAGCAGGGATGGGAGATGGATTGTAAGTGGTGGCCACGACCGGACCGTGAAGCTATGGGGCCGCAACGATGGCGAGGCCCTCTAAGCTACATAGACGAAAGCTGTCCGTATGTAAACTACAGGGCCCAAAACCGGAAAGCGAGATACCCATTTCATTGTGCGATTTCTTGTTCGCCAAACGTGAACATGCATGTTTTGTCACGATCTCAGCACCTGTGCGCTGGCCATTGATGCATGACACAATAATAGCCGCCAACAGCTGTTGCAGCGGGTCAGGTGACTGTGCGATTAGATGCCGAACCTTCTTTGAGACATCCCTCGGCCGTCGCCACCACCAGCATCATCGGCGCTTTGTTTTCTTGCTTTCTTCGTCAAACATCTTCAGGGCAGAGTTCCCTCCATGATCTGCCGCCACGGTCGCGTTCCCCTGCCGATTGCCAGCCAGACATAACCTTGGCCGGAGATGGCGAGCATCGACCGCTACCGGCCTCCTCGTGAAGGCTATCAACCACCCAGTCTCCCGGGAGGCTCCCGCCACGAGCGACCGTCGCGATCCCCTCCTCGTCGACGCGAAGTGCCGCCAGCGGCTCCGACCCCCCCCCAGCACAGCACGCGGACGTCTCCACCGCGACCGAATGCCCTCTCCAGCCAGCAGTCACCAGCGCGGTCCGGGAGACAGTCTCCCATGGCCACTGTGAGCCAGTGGTCCTTTACGGCGGACGAAGTACAGAGCACGCCGAGCATCGTCGATGGCATCGCGCCGGAGGAGGAGAGGTTGCGAAGAGCCAAGGGCATCAACTTCATCTACCAGGCCGGCGTCATGTTAGACCTGCCGCAGATTACACTGTGGGTGGCAGGAGTCTTCTTCCACCGATTCTACATGCGCTTTAGCATGGTGCAAGAGAAGGGTGGCATCCATCACTATGTGAGTCTGTCGGTCATTTATTCCTGGTCGTCGGCCATTTTTTTGGGTGCCCAGCGCCTGTGATATTCTCCAGTTTGGGGGCGCTGCTAACGTTTTGCCTTGGCAGAACATCGCCGCCACCGCGCTCTTTCTCGCGAACAAGGTCGAAGAGAATTGCAGGAAAACCAGGGACATCATCATTGCCGTCGCCAAGGTTGCCCAGAAGAATGCCAAGCTCGTCATCGATGAACAGAGCAAGGAGTACTGGCGATGGAGAGACAGCATCCTCACCTACGAGGAGATCATGCTGGAGCAGCTTACCTTTGATCTCATGGTCGACAATCCATACCGACATCTCTTCGAGCTCCTCGGGCAGTTGGGCATTGTCCACAACAAGCAGCTAAGGCAGTCGGCTTGGGCTTTCTGTAACGATGCGTGCGTAACGGCGCTGCCGTTGCTCATCGAGGCCCGAGATGTCGCCATCAGTTCCATTTTCTTTGCCAGTGTCCACACAAATCAGCAGATCGACGACATCGACGGGGACTCGTGGTGGAGGTTTCTGAATGGAGATGAGCAACGCTGTACAAAGGCTATTCAGGTGATGCGACAGTTTTACACGGAAAATCCGCTTAGAAAGCAGAATCCATCGCTGCCATCGCCTGCGTTCGACCTGGAGAACACGAGGCGGCGAGCCGAGACTCTACTGAGCCAGCCGGAGACGCTTTCATCCACATGCGGAACACCAGTGGACGTCGATCGAGCCAGTCCCAGCCCAGTTGCGAGAACAAACGGAGGCACCGACAACGGGCCCGAAGCGAGGGACCGAGCCTTGGAGCCGGGATCCCAACCAAGAATCGATGGAAGCGATTATGCCCCGAGATCTCCGTCCAAGAGAAAAGACGCTGAAATTGACTCTAGTGCTGAGCATGAAAGAGCCGAGAAGAGGGCAAGGCTTTCAGAGGACGAGGGCGAACTGGTCGAAGACTGAGCAGCGCAAGACGTGCGGAATTTGTGGGATTACGGAATGGTTAGGCGTTTCAGGTCATCTTACTTGTACGCCGTCTATCGCGGCAGGGGACTTTGGTCAGGCAGTACCTGTTAGACTGTCCATATTGGAACGGAGGCGTCAAGGACACCAGCAGCGTTGGGACTGACAGGCGTTGATGCCGAGCCGTTGTTGAATACCTAGGCCTCCGGCCATCACTTGCTCGTAGAGGCAGGTGGTTGATCAGCATGCAAATGCAGGATATGATATTTTCAAGATGAAGCTTGCCATGTGCTTCTGAATGCTGAAGTCATATACCTCGCAGCCCTACTCTTGTGAAGTGAACCTTGACACAAGCAGATTCAAGAATGACTGGTCGGTGCAAGGCAGACAAATGCATGCACAAGTGATCCGTAACCTGAGCAGCAAGGCAACTGATCCCCAATCGATTCACAGCGGCTCCCGATCCTCAGGCAGGAAGTCAGGCAGCCGGGCGCCCCGCACGCTGATTGGCCGACGATTCTGCCGCGCACCGATCAGGCACACCGCCCCAGCCATATATAATCCCGCCCTGCCCCCCAAGATTTTAGAATCTTTTCTTTCCTTTCTTCCTTAGCTCTCTTTGCCTTTTGGCTTAGATCAAGTGTAGTATCTGTTCTTTTCAGTTTAATCTCTGAAAGGCCTCTAAGGAGGCTAATCGTGATTATTCCTATTTTTGGCAACCGGGCGGTTTCCTCTGTGCTTGCGCATGATTCTGCCCACTGTGTCCCTGGTATTACACTGCCTCCAGGTGACGCGAACACACGAGCTCATTTTTTTCATTGCTTTCGCTGGCGGGTCCAGCGAAGCGAAGAAGGAGACGAATGCCTGTGACTTTGAAGGGGCAAGCTGCTGTGGTGGTGCTGCTGTTTGTCGCGCCCTGCCGTGCTCTGGAGATTGGGCTCCTGGATGTTGTGTGAATGAGGCTGTGTGCTTCTGCCCTCGGTGAATCGCGAGATCTCGACTCCGCGTTCGCTGATCCAAGCAGCTCTACTCGTAGCAAGATAATATGGTCGCAAGGAAAGCCAGCGCCGCAAAATAGTTGATTATGCCGACGATCTGGCGTGGTGGGCGTGCCCATGCTCTCGCTCCAAGATTGTGCGGTAGTTGTTGAGTCAGGCGGATGCCATCAGCAACCCACGCGTATCGTGCCCGTGCAAACAAAAACTGCCACGGAAATGGATCATAACTGTCTACGGTGACGTGTCTGTCCATGTCTATTCCGTACACAGTAATAAAGCCACGAGCCAGTCTCAATTTCTGCACATGGCCACTGGCCAGCGAAGGGAACGATCTCGCCTCGACATTCCCACACGGCGTGGCCCTGAAGTGGCTTAGCGCCCTGCTGTCCTGTTCCTCCACCACAGCCAGAGCTCTTCCCAACCTTTGGATCTCTCACGACAGCTCCCGCGCCGTCCACGACCCCTCGACCTCGACCTGCCTGACCTCGCCGTTTGCGCGCGCAGCAGTTTGCAACCTCTTTCCAGCGCCATGGCGACCCTCGGAGGCTACTTGAACAGTGAGCAAGCGGTCGCCTGTCCGATCATTCCCCGCTTCGGAGCTAACGAGTCTGCGTGCAGAAAAGGTGCTAATTGTCACGGCCGACTCGCGAATCTTGGTTGGCACGCTCACGGCGACCGACACCTCTACCAATCTGGTACGCTTTCCATACCTACTGGGCGTGCGGCTCCCCTTGGTACTACATGGGGCTAATCCGAGTTCTGCTGCAGGTGTTGACCGACGCCGTGGAGAGAATCATCCGAGAAGCAGACGATCCAGAGCCCTCGGCTGAGGTCCCGCTTGGCCTGTACCTTGTACGCGGAGACAGCGTGTGCTCCGTCGGGCTAGTCGACGAGAAGCTCGACGAGAGCATCAACTGGACAGAAGTCAGAGGGTCGACAATCGGAGGCATCAAACACATTTAGCGTACCGGTGCGCCACGTCCGTCGACACCGACCGCCGCCTCGTGTGCCGATTGTCCAAGACTGGGGCTGCCCATGAGTGTGAATTGAACTAGCATGGTCTTAAAGTCTGGAGCATGAGGATACATGAGGGATTCGTATTGGTATTCTCTAGGGTATGGGCCAATCTTGGATCACTTTTTTTGGGATCGCGTGCTACGTTTACAGTTTTGCTGACGCTCCCAACCACCCCAAGAACCTTGCATTTTACCGCGTTACTCGAAAACGCGCTTCATCCAGACGTCCTTGAAAACCTCCTCGCCTGGAGACGCAATGAGGCGGTTGACACTGTTGCCCTTGAGGACGCTGAGCCAGCCTAGGGTGTCTCCTGGGACCTCATCCAACGTGACCACCTTGGGGTCCTCCCGAGGATCCGACGAGGCTTCTGCTGCGGCCTCGGCAGGCTTTGCTCGCAGCCGGTTGTCGACGACGTGCATTCCGTGGGTCCACTGTCCCGAGGTCTCGACGCGAATATCCTCTGGCTTGGCAGGGAACTTCCACCGGGGGTCGTCATGCGTCAACATGTACCAAACCGTCAGCGGGTCGTGCAGAGAGAGGCCTGGCTCGTTCCCGTCGCCCTCCATCGACTCAATCTTGTTGAATGCTCCTTTGATAAAGTGCGACGTCCACACGGCAAGGGGGCTTCCGGCGTCAATGTGCGGCTGGATGCGCTCCGCAAAGTAGTTCTTGGTGATGAGGTGGGGGGTTGTGATGTCCAGCGGGGCGAGGGTCAGCTTCAGCCGGCGCGAAAGCTTGGCTGGGTAGGGAGGGAGGGTCGAAAGCTTTGCGGGGATGGGAGGCATCGTGGCTGCCGGCGTCAGAGACGTGAGGGCATAGACGCGAGCAGCAGCCACGGCATCTGCATAGCAGTTGAACTCGGCGACGGGGGTCACGTTGCCCTCGACATTCACGGCGCCGCCCATGACCACGAGCTCCTTGATTCTGAGAAAGGTCTCGGGGTCCTCGGCCGCGGCGAGGGCGACATTGGTCAGAGGTCCAACGGCGCAGACAGAGACGGTGTCGACTGGGTTCTCGTTGAGGATCCGCAGGATCTCCTTGTGGGCGGGCTCCTTGGATGGTGTGAAGTAGGGCGAGAAGGTGCTGTGGTCTACCGAGCTGTCTGCATCATTCTGGAAGAGCGACTTCCAAGTGTCCGCGGGGCTGAGGTGCGGATGCACGTCATGGACGTTGTGCAACCCATCCTCGCCGTCTAGCATAGCATGGCCGATATTAGCCAAGAAGTTACCGGCATCTTCCATGTCAGCGCTGAAATATGGACTTACGGAAATAATCGGCCATCAAACACTCGTCCTCGAGCGAGTGCTCGGGTCCGACTGCGACGACGGGTATGGATGCCTTCATGGCGCCGTAGCCTTCAGGTCTGCCCGTCTCCTTTCTCCAGGCGAGCTCTTTTTCCAAGACGTGGAAGAGGGCAACAACGTTGCGCAGACAGCTGTGACACGTGTGAGCCATGGTTAACTTTATCACAAATATCTTGACATGATATGCCTTGCCTCTGCAGGGGGACGTTGCCGTATGTGATGGACAGCATGACCACCTCGAGCTCCTCGGGAGCGGCGCTCAGCGCGAGCAGCATAGCCATGATGTCGTCGACACCTACAAACTGGGTTAGGCTAGGAGACTTCAGGTTGAATAGGTGAGAGACTTGCCTGGGTCGGTGTCGATAATGATCTTGTGCGGCGCCATGGTATTCTGCCTTTGTTGGAGATGTGAAGGCTGTGAGGTGTGACTTCACAAGAAGCACTTCGTAGGTGGAGGATAGATGTCGTCGGCAAGACCACGACAGGCTGCCACTAGCAATGCAATCGCGTCACGGCAACAGGCGATGAGATGCCAAAAAGGATCTACCGCGTGCTATCAGGTTGCTCCTCGAGGATTCTTCCTACGCTAGGTACTTTAAGAAGTCGCCGTGGTGCCCCTCAGTTGACCAGGTGGGGTGGATAAGCAGCCCCAGATGCAGCCAGATGCCGCACCGACATGCGCATCACCAGTGGCGTCCGGGGACCTGGCAAGGGTTCGAGACTGGAGAGTCGGTGCCACTGGACGTCGACGGAGGGCCGGCGGTTCGAGGCTGGAGCTACGAAGTGCATCAATCGTGTATACGGAGTACTTCGTACGAAGGCCGGCAATCGGTTACAGCTCGACTGCTATTCGTAGTTGTGCTGGGTGGTTGGGTGGTGAGCAAGTGCAGAAGTACACCCAATACATTTGCTACAGCCACAGGCGACAGCTGCCTACCATTTTGCGGAACCGCACGGAACGAGACAGAATTCCAGGCAGGACTCAGTTAGGAGGAGGATTACTTGTGCAACCAAAGCTTCCGCTGCACATGGGATTCCCAAGGCGTCGTTGGCCAGCTTTGCTGCTCCCGGGTAGGCGCGTCACGTGGCATCGAGGATCATGTCCTGCATCCTGCGTCTGCATGTGAGGCAACACCACCACCAACGCCACCTCAGCACGAACCACTGAACCAGCAGCACCGCACCGCACCAGGCACTCATCTCTGCTCATCTCGCCCACCGCAGCAGACCACATTGGGAAGGCTCACGGGCGAAATTGCTCCCATCAAACTCGGGCAGCCCGCCGCCGTCTCCTACGAGTAATCACGACGACTAGCGCCCTGTCGGTCGGTCCCTCGTTTCCCCTAATCGTTCCCAACCACAGCATCGCGACTCCACCGCGAGGCCCGAGCTTCTGCGAACTCACAAGCCCCCGTCCTGTCCTGTCCCAGGCTCCCTGTCTGACCTCCGCCACACCAGTGACCTCCTCGCCTCGTCCACTCTGCACTGCACTGCTCCGGCGCTCGTCCCTGCAGCCACCCAAGTGTACAATGTACGTTCTCCATTGGCGATGTTGCACCTCACACGCATCGACCTTATCAGGAAGTTTCCTGTGATTTCACCTTTTGGCGTCTCCTGCTATTTATTCTCTTCGCTTCCTTCTCTCTCCCGTCCCGTCTTCAAGACCTCCCGTACCCCGCCCCTGGTTCCCTCGCGTTTGTCGAGCTGTTGACGAACCAGCGTGCGTACCGCAGACAGGGCCCCCGTTGAAGCCAGCCTGGCCATTCGATTGCTCCGGATGCACCAGGTCAAGCTCTGAACATCGCCGCGCCTGCACTATCACCACCAAATTGAACCCGAGACGCATCTCCCCGAATCGTTTCGACTGTCTCTCCCTTTTCTCTGCAACATCTTGCAATTGCTGCCCTGTACGAGCTCGAACCTCACCCGTTCCGACGCTTCCCGCGCCGCCGATCGCAGTGTCGACCTTTGTATAACCACGGCACGCGTCCGTTGCCTCGACGAGGGCCTCACCTCAACCCGTATATCCGCCGTCATGGCCGACTCCAGCATGAGCTATGTCTACACCATTGGGGCCTACGCCACCTTGATCGGGGTTGGCTATGCACTCTACCATGTCTCTACGCAAAAGGCGAACAGAAGAGGCGCCGGCCCCGTGCCTAGAAGCGCAAAGGCCGCACACCAAGAACCGCGCAAGGAGGACAAAAAGAAGAAGCAGAGGATGGAGAGCTTTGCTTCGGAGGCCCAG
The DNA here is from genome assembly GCA_002916505.1 of Tolypocladium paradoxum. NCBI lineage: Eukaryota > Fungi > Ascomycota > Sordariomycetes > Hypocreales > Ophiocordycipitaceae > Tolypocladium > Tolypocladium paradoxum. Next base: position 87,480 of record PKSG01000716.1, read on the forward strand.
GAAGCCTCCAAAACCAAGGCTCGCGTCAAGGCTTCCGACGAGTCCACCCCTCCGGTGAACACCAACACCGCCGACGACACATCAGACGACGGCGTGGACAATCGGGAATTTGCCCGTCAATTGGCAAAGGCCAAAGAGGGCGCCAAGCTCGCCTCCAAGGCCGAGGGGCCGAGACAGCGGGAGAAGTCCGTCAAGCAGTCTCGCGCGAACCAGATTTCCAAGCCCAGCAACGACTTGCCCGAGGACAAGGCGTCCGCCCCATCGTCGACCACCGGTGCCGACGCTGACGACGATCAGTCGCCGCTCCTGTCCCCCGAGACTCGCCCGGCGGACGCAAGCGGTGTTAGTGACATGCTTGAGCCAACCCCTGCTGGCCCTTCAGTCCTGCGCATCACCGACTCGGCGGAGCCGAAGAAGCAGAAGCCAAAGGCGGCCAAGGCTCCCGAGAAGATCGAGACCAAGAAGCAGCGCCAGAACCGCAAGAAGGCCGAGGCTGCAAAGGCGGCCCGCGAGGAGTCCGAGAAGGAGCGCAAGACCCTGGAAGAGAAGCAGCGGCGAGCGGCTCGCATCGCCGAGGGACGTGCCGCCAAGGACGGCTCCCAATTCCCGGCTGCAAATGGATCTAGCTCTGCCTGGACTCAGGGTGCGCCAAACGGCACCAGTGCCGACAAGGCCCCGGATGCCAAGGTCCTCCACAAGCCGCTGGATACCTTTGAGAAGCCTGCGACAACCACCGCGACGCCGGCCGCCGTCAAGTCGGACGGCTCCTGGATGTCGTCTCTCCCGTCCGAGGAGGAACAGCTGGAGATGCTCAAGGACGAAGCCGATGAGTGGAGCACTGTTACGACCAAGGCTTCCAAGAAGGGCAAGAAGGCATCGTCTGTCTCCTCTGCAGACGAGAAGCCTCAGGCCCAGCCCGCGACCCAAGCCACGCAACCGGCTGCCAGCACCAAGAAGGCATCGAGGCCCACCGCCGGTCAAAACTTTGGTGGCTCGTTCTCGGCACTGACTACTAATGATGATGGCGCCGAGGATGCCGAGGAAGAATGGGACGTCTGAAGACGCGTGGAAACAGGGATGACTGCATAAACCACCCCATGGCACCATCTTCACGCGGCCCAGGGCAGCACGATACGCGCGCCGCCACTGTAACACTTACTGTTTGACGACACCGGTCACTATGTTTATTCTCTCCTTTTGTCTTCTCTGTTTGTTGTCTGCGGGGTTGGATCATCAAGGCAATTCAAGCCAAAATGAAGAAAAAGCTATTGAGAAGCACTGTGAGATGACAAAGGCGTGTCTTGCTGGGAGTTCTGGTCTCGGGTGCCGCGGTGGGCTTGCCGGGAACTCTTCTCACCCCTGGAGGCGAAGGACGTGGTGCAAAGCTGTCACTGGCGATGTGGATGGATGATGGGATTGGGCTGATGGGGCCTTTGTGTACGCAACAGTGTTCAAGTTTGGGCTCGGCAGAATCGGCCATAAATTGACAAATGTGTGGTCCGTACGGAGTAATCGGTCAGTCCCGTGAGCGGCAGTTGCGAGAGCCGTCGGGATCAAAACGTGGGCGCAAGGATAGGCTGAGCCGACATGGCAGCCGGGATGAAGATCTGGACAGCGGATCAGCTACCAAGTGGAGAAGCTGACGGGCATTGACGTGGACACGGATTCGCCGAGGCATCGTGACGATGAGATCATAGTAACGGAGCTCGGTCTTTTCCGTCTTTTTTTGATTTTCTGTTGTTTTCCTACGCCAGGCCCCTCTTCCGACATATCAAGAAGAATAGCAGATACATCACACCCTGACTCGCCGGGTTACGCCTGCTGAGAATACTGGGTACGAAGTACCTACTTGAGCAATCTCTACCAGCAGTGACAGGAGGGTCCGCACATTTGCGGACATGACGAAGAGTAATACCCTCAGGAAGGCTGGTAACGTTAACCCTATCAGACATGAGTCCAAGCTCCCCGCATTCACCTGGCGGGAGAGTAGCACCAAAAACCAAAGCGGTTTAGGGATATTCGTATAGGCCTTCACATTTAATGCTGTAAGCGATGAAAGATTGGATATTATAGGTAAGGAGACGTTAACAGAGCAGAAGTTTAGGCGGTTTTATATTTCTTCGGCCTATAAACGTGTCCGATTACTGCTTTAAATACATGCCTCGCCTCTGTTTTGTGTTGGCTCTTGAGTCTTAATGTACAGCGCAGCGCTCTACCATTAAAGCAGAAGGAGAAGGACACGGGGCAGAATGGGGGACGAGACGGCTTGGTGCCAGTGCGGTAATATGGGATCATGAGGCATTACTTTTGGTACGCCCAGGGAAGGTGTGGGGTGATGGACAACAGCACATACGGGAGTACTACGATAGATGCAGAGCTGGACGTTTGGGCATGTGACTGGAAGATGCAGGCTATGAGTTCAGCTTGAGGCCCATGTTGGCGTATTCTACTTCATTCGTACATTGGTGAGTGTGGCGCCGGTAGAGGCCGACTCGCACGGTCAAATTACGAGCCACAGGACGCTCAACGTGGCCGGGCTGACGTCCCGTGGCCCGTTCGACTGGCGGAGAAGAGACGGAAGAGAAGGGCACATGGTGCAGCGGCGAGGTCATCGCGCTCGCATTCGACGGCGAGCACTTGACGCCGGGCAGCGGGCGATGGAGGGTGGCCAGACGTCCGTCTCGCGTGCGTGTTGGTGGGACATTTATTACAGACGTCCCGCCCGGCGTTTGCTGAAACCTGCTGAAACCTGATATCACTGCGCGACTCGGAAACGCCGCAGACCTATTGTCATCGTCATCAGCAGTCCCTGGCTGTTGGGCGCCGCAGCAAACACGAACACGGAACTCTGATACACGTCCAGCGGGGTACCTAGGTACGGTAGGTTTTGCACCTCAGCCCAGGAAAAGGCGACGTCTTTTTGACTTTTGGGCGCAGGCGGAGTGGCGCGGGACCATCCATCTACTGTCGTCTGGTCCACAGGCCAGGCCAGCCTCCGAAACTCGTACCGTACAGCACGACAGCGTCGTCGACGGCAGCAGCCTCGCGCAGGTGGCTACAGCGCGTATTTCGCAACCACGCCTCAGGTGCGCCATCTTTTTAATATTGTCCAGTCGACATTGCGAGCCCACGCCGCCGTCGTGCAGCCCCTCCTCCCCTCGCGCTCGGGTCCAGGCTGGGGTTCCCTAACTCGGCGAGGGGCCACAGGGGTTCCCTGCCGAGGCGCCAGGGAGCCCAGCCGTGGGCGCCCCGAAAGCAGCCGTGGTGGAGCAGGGCATCGCTGATGAGGTGCGCTGCACCGCACTGTCTGCACTGTCTGCTGCTGAGGCGCCAGGCGTGCTGTGGTGCGCTGCGCTGCCCAGTGGGCTGCCTTCGTTTCGGGGCTGCTGGGGCCGCTGGGGCCGCTGGGGCCGCTGGGGCTCGTCGTCAGTGGTCACCTCCTGTTGCACGCTGCCACACCTAATGTTCATTCCCCATGCCCGTCATCCTGCGGCATGGCATGCGCCCAGAGTCGACGTCCGCCTCTCCTTGTCGTCTGCCTGTGTCAATTCAATTCTGCTTCCTCTTCTCCCGCCCGCCCTTGCCCTTCATTAATTCGTCTTCGTCTTCGTCTTCTTCTTCCCCTCGCTCTTGTTTTCTGATTCTACGTGCGCCGCTTTCTGACAAACGCCCGCTCCTGCAGCGCGCAGCATTTGGGTTTGAGCCGGCGCCGCCCCTTTGCCTGGTTCGAAACAAACACCCTTTCGCCCTCGACACACGACCTCAGCATTCCCGCGCCGCCGGGACGACCAGCCCGCCCTGGAGCCGACGACTCAACCACCCGTACCATCTGCGACGAGCCGGCGCCCCCGACTTCTTTATATGCTGCTTCGCCGCCATCTCTTACGTAGACTTCTCTCCCCCTCTCCCATGTCCTTGCGCGGCCGTCACCCATCAATTGAACGTCATACTTGATGCTGCTTGCGACCTGCTGATCCAACGTCATGTCGTTCCCCGTCGCCGTCCAGTCCGCCGTCTTCTACTTCATCGCCTGCACGCCATGCGCCAAGGTTCGCCACCGCCAAAGGGCCAAGGAAAAGGCCAAGAAGGAGAGGCTGGACAAGGCGAGGCTGGAGACGGAGCAGCCCGGCCTGTACCGCCATCCGTCACCGTTCAACACCAATCCCTACTGGCAGGAGGAGATCAACATGGGCCCCAGCCTGCCCAAGAAGTCCATCAGCAAGAATTCGAGCCAACGCGGCCTGACGAGCTCCGGCGGCGAGAGCAGCATCCCGAGCATGTCGGAACACACAAACATCAGCGACAGCCGCACCAACGTCGGCGACAACTTATCCACGATGCCCGAGGACGACACCGTATCAGAAGATTGGAATAAGCGGCGTGGATATCAGCGCGAGGACGAAGAGCTGTGGGGCCAGTTTGGAGCCTCTGGCCACAGGCTCATGGACGCCTTCTCCAAGGCACGCGACTCGGCAGGGAGGCTGATCGATGCGACGTTGGGAATCGAAAAGGAGGTTACGGAACAAGAACGCCGCGACTTTTACTTCTCTCCCCGGAACCCGCCCGTCAACGACTACCACCCTCCCGTTGTAAGCAGCAAGCCTCCCCACCGACATGCCCGCAAGTGGATGCTCCAGCCGCCCCCGCCGGCCAAGGTCATGGAGGGCAAGGTTCCCGTCTCGCGGGCCATCAGCACGGCGAGCAAGTCGACTGGGAGGACAATGGTGTCGGACGACGCTCATCTAGGTCGATCTTTGCAGGAGAAGCTGGTCAAGGAGAAGATGAGAAAGGAGAGCAACCCCACCGAGACCGAGCTGATCGAGTCTCTCTTCCTTACCCGGAGCCACCGGTCTACGAGCTACACCAGGAGCAGGAGTTTGTCCATGAACGAGTCCGACGACTCGCTCGATGACCCATTCGATAGGCGGAGAAGGAGCCGGCGTATACCACTCGCCGTGCCGCCTGGGGTCGAGTCTGAAGATGACGAAGACGCAGCTCCGCCGCAGGTGTCGGAGACTGTCAGTCACACGAGCACCTCGGCACACGCGGCGCAGCGGCCCAAGCTGGAGACGACTGCCAGCACCGACGCCGGCGGTAGCGGCCGCGTCTTGTCGCGCAAGTCGATGAAACGACAAAAGTCGCCGAGGGGCAAGACCATGTCCTGGGCCAACTCTCCGGTCGGCGACGACACGGAGTAGACAGCCCCTACAAAACAGCGTGTCCAGCCTTGCAACAGACCCCTTCACCTTGGATTTACGGCGTTGCGATTCTTCTTCTCCTTTTTGGGTCCCACTCGTTTTCTTCTTGGGTTCACTGCGCAGGGAGCGCATGCGGGGTGTTCTTGGATATGCAGCATCGGGTGGTTCATGGGTCGGCGCCAGAGTTCACTTGTTCTTGTCAAACAGGGCGACATATTTAGCCCACAGTGCCGTCACACGACATGTTTCATCAATTGTCATATTGTTTTGCAGCAGCCTAGATGTAGGCGCCAGGAGCGAAAAGTCAAGTCAACATCTTCCATTGCAGACGACGAGGCTCTCTTAAACACGAGAGCCAGCACCGTACATCTCCCCGCGACACTTGTACAACGATGGCGCAGGGGGGTATTGCCCGTCCGTGATATCCATACCAGTATTCCCTGTAACGCCGGTCATGCAGAATCCATGTTCGTACTCCGTAGCCGTTTTCCCATTTCAGAGGTGCATGCCGCCCTCGCCCTCGTCGTTGTCGTCGTCGTTGCCCAGGTTGCGCATCTGCTCCTCCAGGGCCCGTCTCAGCTGCTCGTCGGACAAGCTGCCGCCAGCCGCAGCGTTTGCGTCTCCGTTTGCACTCGGCCGGCCGGGTTGGCTGTCTAGGTGTACCTGGCCGTCGCGTATCGTGCCCGTCTGAAACGTCCCGTCCGTCCACGCCGAGTGCTGCGGCGGCGTCTCGGCGTCGGCGTCGGCGTCGGCGCCTTCGGCCTCCTCTTTCGCCTCGTCCTTGCTCTGGAACTCGGCCCAGCTCATGCCGCGGTCCTCGACCTCTGCGCGGACCAGGGCGATGCGCTCGGCCATGCGGTCTATCACCTGCTCGTTTTCCCTGATGGCGTCGACGCAGTCCTGGTCCGGCCCGGCGGTGCTGGAGGCGGGGGCGTCGACGGCGGTGGCGGAGCCTTCGGCAAAGGGCCTGAGCTGGTCGTTGGAGTATTGCAGGTGGACGATGGAGTTGCGGATCTCGAGCACCTTGAGGTGCAGCATGCCGATGGAGAGGTCCTTGAGGGCGGCGGCGAAGCGCGAGGGGGCTATGGGGCGTGTGTCGGCGTACATGGCGGGCGATGGATCTCGAGGGTACGTATGGCGTGCGCTGCGGTGGACTTCGAAATCGGTTGTTCCTGAGAGCTGTGAAGCTGTTGGAGCCTCGATTGGATGTAGGGAAGAAGATGGTGGACGGGCAGAAGGCAGCGCTGGAGTGACGATTGTAGTGGGGTGCTGGACCCCTGCAAGCGCTAACAAGGGAGGGGGGCTGCTGGGTAGGTAAATTACTTTGGGCTGTACGAGTAAGCAGCTTCCTGAATTCTTGGACGACAAAACCGCCAGGCTTCGACGTGACGCAGACGCCATCTGCCTACTTGGAGTCGCTGCGCCGCCCGCAGCCTAACCGCGCGTTTGGCACATACGGGTGAACCAGAATGAGCATCCTCACATGTCCCAATGCGTCGCGCGCGCTGCTGAGGGCCGCCACGCGTGGCCTGGCATCGAATGGGTCCAAGACGTACGCCCCGATACCGTCGCGATGGCCCCCGAACAGCGCATGGCAGGCTCGATCGATTGCATTTTCCTGCCAGAGCCCATGGCAGAAGTCACGGACACGGAGCTCTGCGTACAGCCCCAGCCATCGACCCGGCGACCGGCGGACGCTCTTCTCGGCGCCCAGGATCATCCGCCACTACGAGGAGCTGCCGCGGGACTACCGCGACCAAACAGGCCTTGGGTTTAGTGGCAGAGACGTGACGGAAGCAGAGGCCGGGCAAATATTCGGACCCGAAATCAGCGCCGCGGGAGCGAATCACCTGCTACGGATACTGCATGGACGGAGAGTCGCGGGCACGTTGGAGGACCCGGCGTTTGCGATACACACGGCGCAGTTTTCGGCCGGGCAGATGGCCGCGGGATTGGCGTACCTGCGGAAGACGGTGCCGGTCGAGGAGGTCATCAACGCCGGGCTGAGGGCCGAGGACGAGCTGAGCCAGCTGGAGCAAGAGATGGAAGAGAAGCGGCGCAAGGCTGCCGGAGCGAAAGACACGGACGAGACTACGGCGGAGGCCTTCAGGCCGGATCCGGTGTACGGCCGGAGCCAGTTCGACGAGATGCGGGCGCGGAATATCGCAAAGGCCAAGGCCAAGGAAAAGGCCCTGGAGGAGAAGCGTCGGGCGGCGGAGGCGCGAGAGGGCGCAGCGGCCGCCGGCCCCGTGGCGAAAGTGCAGGGCCAGAAGCGGGAGATTTCCAATCCCAAAATCGCCGAATACTACGACAAGGCACAGTCGGACCTGGACGCGCCGCCTGAGCTGAGGGCTTGGGAGCGGATCCTGCCGTCGGCGACGGTGGTGCTGCTGGTGCTCGGGTTCATGGGGGCCGTGGCGACGGTGTACGAGGAGCCGATGGCGCGGTACAGGCTGCTGAGGGAGCTCTCGACGTCGCAGGCCACGGTGGGGGCCATCATTGCGCTCAACGCGCTGGTGTTTGTGGGCTGGAGGGTGCCGCCGCTGTGGTGGGTGTTCAACCGCTACATGATGGTCGTGGTGGCGACGGTGAAGCCCGTGACGCTCTTCTCGGCCGTCTTCTCGCACACCAAGCTCAGCCACCTGCTCGTCAACATGGTGCCGCTGTGGTTCGTGGGCACGGCGCTGCACGACGAGGTCGGGCGGGCCGACTTCCTGACGCTGTACCTGGGCTGCGGCGCGGCGGGCTTCCTGGGCAGCCTCGTCACGTACACGCTCCGGGGCTGGCTGACGGTGACGTCGCTGGGGGCGTCGGGGGCGACGCTGGGGCTCTGCTCGGCGTACTTTTGGGAGCACCGGACCGACGGGTTCAGGATCGCGGGCCTGCCGCCCGACGGGGTGCACGGCATCGTGTTCCTGGCCATGATGACGGCGCTGCAGCTGGCGGGGCTGGGCAGGACGGCGAAGCTGAAGGTGGACATTGCGTCGCACCTGGCGGGCATGGCGGCGGGGATACTGGGCATTGAGCTGATAAACAGGACGGAACGGAGGCGAGGAGGCGGCGAGGGCGGCAAGGCGGTGATGGAGCTGCTGAGGCCGTCCTGCGCGTAGAGCCAGGCGAGACGGCCTGTACTAGTGTGACACCAGCGTAAATACGAGTACATACCATGGAACTCTGTATCTGCTTGTACGATGGGATGGAAGCATTCGCGTTGACGGGGCTGGCGAATCATGGCTTCTGGAAGCCCTCTCCGCAGGGGCCTCACCAGGGCCGTCGTCCAGGGAACGGCCCCTGCAGGCGCAGGGCCTGTCGGTTGCAATGCCTGTCGGCTGGCGGTGCGTACGAGTACGTGCGGCATTTCCCTGCCCGGCGCCGTGGGCTGGCTGCATTGTTGGGCGTGCGGTGCTGCGGCTGTTTGGACTCGGTCCACGCCGGGGCTTGAACACCAAGGCCGGTTTGACTTTGAGCGCAAACTCACGGGCCTGCCCGGCGCTGGAGCGCAGGGAAAAGAGGATCAGAGGATTCGCATCCAATCGCAGGCCTGCCTGCAAAGTACCGCATGTGACGTGGAATAAACGACGAGGACGCAGACGCTAACAGCAGCCATCGGCGGCCAGCCTCCTCCTCCCTCGCTGCCTCCCGCCGCACCCCCGACCGAGCCCGACCGTCTCCGCCTGCCGACTTCAAGCTCGCCTTCTCTCACCTCTTCCCTCAATCACGCAGCAAACGTCTGCCTCGGCCACGCGACGCAGCGACCCCGGATCGGCTGCTTCCTGCACCGCACCGCTGATACGCGCACCCGACTGGCACGACACGGAAAACACGACCCTCGCGCGACATGGTCTACGAGTAGGGAACCGAACACGCTCACGACCGCGCCGTTGCTTCCTCACCACGCCGCCACCCACCCCCTTTCCGCCCGCCCTCCGCCGCCGCCCCGAGGCGAGCCCCAGCCTTGGAGAGCCGCAATGGACAGCAGCCCGAGCCCGCTGTCCTCGGCCCCGGCCTCGGTGTCGTCGTCGCCGTCGTCGTCGCCCCTCTCGAGCCTCTCCAAGACGCCCTCGTTGGCCAACTCCCCCGTCCCCCAGCCCGACGCCTCTGGCCGCTATCCCTCGCCCATGTCTTGCGCGCCCTCGGGCACGCAGTCGCCCATCAAGCTGTGCGACCCCATTGACGACAGCCCCCGGCCGGCCAAGAAGCGGAGGCTCGTGCCGCCGCCCAGTGAGCGTGGCCCCATCTACCTGGACCTGATGAAGGCCCACGACGACTTTACCAACGAGGACAATTTCCACCTGCAGAGGCTGCTGTCTGCGCTGCGCACCAAGAAGAAGATTGTCGTCGTCGCGGGGGCTGGCATCTCCGTGTCGGCGGGCATTCCCGACTTCCGCTCCTCCACCGGCCTGTTTGCGACGGCTAGGAACCAGCACAAGCTCAAGGCTTCCGGCAAGCACCTGTTTGACGCCTCCGTGTACAGGCACGATTCCTCGACGCAGTCGTTCCACGCCATGGTCAGGGAAATGGCCCACATGACCAAGACGGCCTCGCCCACCCCCTTCCACCACCTGCTGGCCTCGCTCGCCAACGAGGGCCGACTGCTTCGGCTCTACTCGCAGAACATCGACTGCATCGACACCGCAATGGAGCCCCTTAGGACCAGCGTTCCTCTGGAGCCCAAGGGCCCCTGGCCTCCCACCATTCAGCTGCACGGCGGCCTGCAGAAGATGGTATGCACCAAGTGCGGCCACCTACAGCCCTTCAACGGCGAGCTGTTCAATGGCCCCGAAGCCCCGCTGTGCGGGCAGTGCGAGGAGCAGGACCAAGTCCGCACCACGTACGCGGGGAAGCGCAGCCATGGAATCGGCCGACTCCGGCCCAGGTTTGTGCTCTACAACGAGTACAACCCCGACGAGGAGGCGATTGGAAACGTTGCCCGCGCCGACCTCAAGGCCCGGCCTGATGCGGTCCTCGTCGTTGGCACGACGCTGAAGGTCCCCGGTACGCGGCGGCTCGTCAAGGAGCTGTGCCAGGTTGCGCGTGGACGCAAGGACGGCCTCACGGCCTGGATCAACATTGATTCGGAGCCCAAGGGCACCGAGTTCAAGGATTGCTGGGACATGGTCGTGCGCTCCAAGTGCGACAACGTCGCCAGGTTGGCAGAGCTCACGCCCTTCGACTGCGAACTTGGGAACGACTACCTGGTGTCCAACGAGCAGTGGGACGAGGAAATGCGCAGTGGGCGGAAGAGCAGCATCCAAGTTGGGATCCCCTCCAGCTCCCCCAGTCCCCCAACTCCGGGCAGCGAGATCCAGCTCGACGCCAAGCCAAAGCAAGTCGAGGCTCTCCAGGCCATTCCCACACCGCGCCCGAGCCCACCAATCTCCGCCAAGAAGAAGCCGACGGCGAAATCGAAGCAGACCAAGATCCCGTTTGTTGGCAAAACGGTCGAGGGCAGTGGCGACAAGCCGGCCAAGGTGTCCAAGCCCCGTGCTCGGAAGCCCAAGCAACCGGCCGGGGCCGGGGCGCCACCCAAGAACGCCTTGCGAGCTTTCAAGGCCGGCAAGAACATCTCGGACCGCGACGCCGGCAAAAGGATTGGGCCGGATGTACCTTTGCCCCAACAGCCCTCGTTCAAGCCGGAAGCCGATGCGGGTTGCTCCCTGCCGCCTCTGCGGCCCCAACGGCGAAGCTCGGCAGACAGTTTCCTTTACAAATGCGAGTCGAGCGACGACAAGCTCGCCGAGACGAGTTCCGGGGCACCGTCCACACCCACCATGCTCGAGAGGCCACTTCACAGGGAGACGGTCTCGCCAAAGTCTGTGCCCAGCAGCATGCGCGACCTGATTGACGTGGAGTGAGGGGAGCATACCGCTGCGGTCTCTGAAGTGTTTTGGGCCCACGGCGTCATTGATTGGGCCATGGCTTGCATATTGCAGGCAGACTCGGGCTGGGCAGGCGTTTTACAGAGGCGAGAGGTATTCATTCGGAGTGGGCAGTTGGAAGGCTTTGGGCAGGCCACGGAGAAATGCATGTATCCTATCCTACACCTAGCAGGCCTGCACATGTCTTACTTGACCGGCCTGTAATAATAGCGTGATGGCATGGCACGCCTCGGAGAAGGCTATGCGAGAGGGGTAATGTACAACTTGAACGTCAACTTCATGGCCGTCAATTTGATATTGAGAGGCTGCTCGTATTGCAAGGTGTGCTGTGGTATGCTCGGCTTGCGTGTACATGACAAGGCTGGGATCTGACGGGTGGCGCTGTAGTAACCAAGTTGGAGATGCGCCAATAGTCACCAAGTGTTGGTTAGTTGACGTGACTTGACTCACAGCAAGACACTCTGAGGCATGTCAACTTTTGGTTTCCCGTGAGGCCTTGCTCTGGTCGTCGTGTGCTGACAGCCTCCGGTCGCTATGCCTACTTCAAACACGACAACAACAGAAGCGGCGAGGCAAGGAGGGGGATGGACGATGGAGAACTGCTGTGCTTCCTCAATGGAACATGTACATGTACACGCCAGTTCTCGTCAACTGTGCGAGGCGTCGTGGCAGCAACAAGACACGCGCGACTCCCAATACGCCATCGCGTCGTGCGATTCACAGCAGAGTCGAGAACCATTACCACGCCGACCGCGGGCAATCCTGATTCCCGACAAGCGTCTGGACTGGCTCCGGTGCCTCTGGCCGTTTACCCCATCACCAGCTCGCAAGTCTGCCAACCGTCGGCGCTATTCTGTCATTTCCACCCGTCAACGGCTTCAGCGAATCGGCCCTGCTCCTCGACCGGGGTCGGCTGTCGGTTCTCGTCGGCCAGCTGCCAACCCGAGGCCCGCCGCAACATCGCATTGCCGACGAGCCCCCCGCAAAAGGCGAACTGCATCGGCCCGCCGGCGGTGGCAAACGGAAACAAGAAGCCCTATGCGTCTCGGCCATGTCTCTAGCGGCGAGGCTGGGAACTTGTCTCGAGGTCCCGCGGCGGCAGGTCCTAACTGGATGCGCCAGGTCAAGGCTTGGGCATAAAGGAAGCCCGAGTCGTGACGAGTGGTTCGGCCGAGACTTTGCGACGAGTAACCTGTAGACGAGGTCACGGTTGACAAGGGGCTTGTTGCCTGACAAAATAGCCATCAAGTTCAGGACATCCCTGGGTATCTATCTCCCTCGTCGCTGCTGTGAACGCCGCCATCCATCATGCTCATCATACCGCTCTGCACGCAAACGCCCCTACTTGATGTGCACCTCAAAGGCGTCCATGTCGTTAATCTCGGCATCAATCATGGTGACATGCTCTTCCAGTCTGTCGCCGTCGAACCAGAGACCCACGTCCTTGTCCGAGCCGACTCCTCTCTGCGTGCGGAAGCCCGTCACGAGCGTCTCAACTGTCGTCTCGGGCCGCACCGTCAGCTTGACGTCCTCCAGGCCCCGTGCCCTGAGGATGACCCTGATCTTGATTTCTGGCTCCGGCGGCTCTTCCAGGGCCTCCTCCTCCTCGGACAGCTCGCCAGCTTCCCGCTTGCGGCGAAGCTCCTCCTCACGCTCCATCTCCTGGAAGAGCTCAGGCGTCCATGCTTCCAAGTGTACCCGATTGTTCCTCCTGGTCAAGCCACCTCGGCTATTATCCTCCACCTGGATACGGCCGCCGGCCTGCGGTCGGATACCCAGGTTGAGCAAGGTGGTGAAGGTGTACACCTTCTTCCGCCGCCAGGTGAGAATCACATCATCGTCCTGCCGCAGCGAGAGCTCAACACCCTTGCGGCGTTGCAGCGCAATCCAGCTATCACGCACCAGGCGAAGAGGTTTATCGAACAGAAACTTGATGCAGCAAGGCCAAGAGTTGGCTACGGTGGAGGTGACCAGAATCTCCACCTTCTCCTTGTCCTTCTCGGGAGTTCCATCCGCGCCGCCTCTCAGCATGGCTTGATCGCGCGTGCGTTGTTCTTCTGCTTTGCGCACGTACTCCCCAAACTCGTCGTCGTCGTCTTCGGAGGGGAGTGGCGCGGGAGAGTCGTCGACAACTTCGATGCTGGTGTCGCGGCGCCGCCTCAATGGAGTTGAAATAGCTACGACGTCGTCTTCGCCGTCGTCGTCGTCGTCGTCGTCAGAATCTAGAGGGATGATTGCAGCGCTCCCGGATGTAGCCATGCTCTCTTGGAAGCTTTTGATGGGAGTAGCCAGTTTGGAGTGGGATCGTAGAACTCGCGCGGACGGCGAATCCACCGCGAAGGCATCTGCCTCTTCCAAGCTTAAAATCTGTTTCGGTGTCTTGGACGGGGTCGACTCGATTCTGGAACGTTTTGACGCTGGTGGCGTGACGAGTTCGCTAGAAACATGTCAGTCAGCTCGAGGTGGGCCCGGGCAAGGTCAAGAGCTCGACAAACCTAAAGCTCGGTCCATCGACAGTCATGGACTCGTCCGCCGAGAAGATGTCTTGGGCCTGCTCCTCTTGCCGTGGATCCAGGGGGCTCCTCTCATGCTGCGTCTCCTTGTCCTCGAGCGGCGCATCGTCGGCGTCTTCCAACGGCCGCTTGCCCATGGCGGCAGAGGAGCGCCGCCTTCGCTCTTCCTCTTGCTTTTGCTTCTTCTTTAGTCTGCGCTCGCGATCCGCGGCCACGATGGGTGCCATTTCCTTGGATCTTCGAAAGAGCGCCAGGCCGTCGTCGTCGCCTTTCGCATCATCGTTGCCGGAGGCCGGCTTCGGCAGCGACGTCCTGCGCAGAGCCGTCGGCTTGAAAGGAAGCTTCTTCATCTTCCTTGGCGGGGAGAGAGCAGCGTCGTGCGCCATGGTGTAGCTTTCCGAGAGTGTGCGGTTGCAGCGAGCTTGTTCAGAGTATTGTGAAGTGGACGGAAGTGAGGTGACGAAGGGGCGCGTCGAGCAGCGGGGTCCCCTGGCTTGTTTGGCGCGTTTAGGGGCTGAGGCGAGCCCGTTGCTAGGGCCAAACTCAGCGACATGCAGCACTAACAGCCCTGCCGCGCCAGGCGTGCGCAGGGGCACGGCGCCACAGTGCGAACCGCTCGGCACAGTCCGAGCTTGTCAAGACGCAAGGCCATCGAACCTCACCTCACCTCAAATCTCAACACCCTCGCGTCGTCACCGAGATCCGCTCACCACAACAAGCACCACCACATACCCCCCACTCGCCGCGCACATCCCCGGCCATGGAGAACGGCAGCGTCTCGCAGGGCGAGGGCAAGGACCCCTCCAGCTTCCTGAGCGACATCATCGGCAACCCGGTCATCGTGAAGCTCAACTCGGGCGTCGTGTACAAGGGTGAGAGCCAACCAGGCAGACCCGCCCCATGTCGGCGCAGGCCCAGGACCTGGCGGGCTAACCACGGACGTGGAAACAGGCGAGCTGCAGTCTGTGGATGGATACATGAACATTGCGCTGGAGAAGACGCAGGAGTTCGTCAACGGCACGAAGCGGCGCGAGTATGGCGACGCCTTTGTGCGAGGCAACAACGGTGAGCGAGCCCGCAGACTCTGCGCGACGACATGGACGGCCAGGCTGACAGTCGTCAGTAATGTACATTTCCGCCGACTCATGAGGAATCAACGGATATTGAATTGAGTTGTTCTGCTGCCTGCCTGACTGTCCTGCTGCTCGGATGTCGTCTCGCCATGTTCCACGCCAGGCACATCTACAGCCTCGTCGTCCAGGCAAATGGCGTCGTGCCGTGAAACTCGACCTCCCCCTTTTCGTTCCAGTTCCCGTCGCCTTCCTCCAAGATCTGCTCGAACCTGGCCATGAAAGCCGTCCTGTCCGCTCCCTCGAGGACGGCGACGTGGCTCAGGGTGTTGATCCGGTCCCAGAGCCTCTCCTTGGTCAGCCGAACCGTAAACGGCAGCCTCTCCTCGCCGACCGGCGTCGAGAAGAAGGGGTTCGCGGCGCGGGACTGGCGGTCAAACACCTCCCACCACTTGTCGTCTCGGAAGCGCGGCGGGCCGCCCGGTGGGAGGCTGAGGATAAGCTCCTTCATGGCTTGCTCCCACTTGGTCGATGCGGTCCATTTCTCGGGTTGGTTGTCTAGTGGCGACGGTGAGTGATTGGGGCTTGCGGGCTTGGTAGCGAGGCGTCACGAACAGTTCTCGATGTTCCAGATCATGCCCAGCTTGCCTCCCGGCGTGAGCACTCGGCGGATCTCCTCCAGGGCGTCTTCATTGGCGAACCTAGAATCGTGAGAAGCTTTCAAGTGAAGGCTGTCGTCTCTCCACTCACCAATGGAATGACTGCGGAAGGGATGAATTCAGTCATCAATGCTCGGCATCATGCGGCATATTCAGTGCAGTGACGAGCGCAGCTTACCTGGCCAGCAATGACAGCATCTGCCCAGCCATCGGGGACGTCCATCTTCGTGGCAAGGCCGTCACGCACCGTCACGCCATTCAGCCCTTTGGCCGCCAGTTTGTCCCTCATCTTGGCCACAGGTTCCACGGCCAGGATCTCATACTGCTCCTCACGCGCAGCCAGCAGCTCCGCCAACTTGCCCGTCCCCGCGGCGAGGTCAAACACCCTGGCCTTGGGCTCACTCGCCACGTCCAGGTGGCCCAGAGGCTCTGGACAGCCTGGGGCGGGTACGACGGGCGATGCGCATCGTAGGCCGCAGCATTGTCAAAGCCGCTCGTGGCCGCTCGGTCAACGACAGACGGTGCTGCCATTGCTGCAGATATCGATGAGGGATACTCTTGTCCAAACGGCGTGCGTGCTGGGAGACGGCCTTCCAACCAGTTTAGGGGACTCGTGCTAACAACCGACCCGGGGCATACGTTTACGAGTTGTTCCCACCACCTGGTTATCCCGAAAACCGGAACTACGATGCAACTAACTACGAGGCGTCACGCAAAAGGAGCAAAGGCAGGGTGACGATGTTCTTCGCAATGTCTTCAAAATGCATTCGCCGCTTGTATTCTAGTTTATTCCTGGCAATGAATCATATGGCGTGTCTCATTCATGTACAAAATATCGTGAAAACATGAGTACCTATGCACGACGGCATCCCCAAACCTTCGGGCCGTCAGCACTCTCGAAAGATGCCCTGCTCGATATCTGACCCCTGACATAACTACCTTATATGGTGTTGGATGGCACTCAGTTCTTGTCAATTGCGGGGCTTTTTCCGTAATTTCGACGGCGGTTGTTTGGGTTGTGGCGTCGTGTCGTCGTCTCCGTTCGAATCGCTGGTGCTGCGGGACAGGAACTCCTGCCGTGGTCCGAGAACACCAGCCGGGAGAACTTCGAATCCTGTGTTGAGCCTTCTCGTGTTCCTGTTGGCATAGACTGCGGCCGAGCCGTACAACGCTGCTTCGCCCGGGGCTTCCCCCGGACACGGATTCGCAGACGAACCGGCCGCGAGGGAGCGCTGCTGCGTGCTGGAAGGCGAAAGCGTAGACGAGGCTTGGTCATAAGAGGTGTGCGATCGTCCAGTTCCTCGCGGATCTCCGTGTAGTCCGGTGGGCAGGTAATATGACCCGGGCCGTGGGTCGATGGTTAGCATTTCTGCTTCTGTCGAGTCGTGCACATCGCTCGACGACCATTCCGAGTGCCTGGCTCCGTTCTTCGCCAGCGTTCGAGACAGCACAGGGCGTCCATCGCCGTTGGATGTATCGAAGCCATTCGGAGGGCTCGCATCCAGCATCTTGTCCTTGCCCTTCCACTTCGCCGTGGGTTCGTCCATCAGCGTCCCGGATGAGGCGACTTGGCTGTCATCGGGCGTATTAGACCGCGATACCCAGATGCCCTCGACCTCGATGCCGCTCTCGAGCGCGCGGACGCCAAAGGGAATCTCGTTTGTCCCCAGCGAATCGATGCCGCAGTGTCGCATCTCTGCCAGTCGCGCTCGCCGCTCCTCCTCGATGATTTCGTATTTCCGCAGCCTTCGGTTGGTCCACCACAGCTTCGCGACGCCGACTGCAAAGACGAGAATTATAGCGCAGGCGAGGACCTGCAGGGCCCAGGTCAGTCCAACGTGCCGGAGGCATAGCAGGGTCGGGGAGGCGCTCACGAAGGTCATGTCCTGCCACGACTCCCAGCCGACGAAAAAGGTGCCCATTACGACGTTTGCCCAGTCTACATGGGCCGCAAGGAAGCCCGAAAAGATGGGTTCTTCGAAAACGACGGGACTCCCAGATCAAGCGACAGGCGGCGCTGCCATGGCACAGCTCCGGGCCGGGTCGTGTGAGCAGAATCCTCAACTCTGTCCGCCGCAAGAATCGGGGGAGCGCGATGATGGCAACGAAGCCGTGTCCCACGATCAGCGGCAGTGCAGATTGCAAACGCAAACGACGGGAGGGGGCGAAGCAAGTGGCAGCCGGGAGTCCGTGGCTCTGGTGCTGTTGGGACCGCAACGTCGTCACCACCAACGAGGCAAGAGCACTTTTTCCCTCAGTCAGCCAACGAGAAACGAGGGAAGCAGGCGAGGGAGGATAGGTATCCGGCCTCTGGGAGGTGTTTGTCCCGTCTCAGTGTGGATCCTTGTCGCAAACCTGCAGGTCATTCGAAGCTGGTAGTTGTGTCTATTCTGATGGCACTAGATCTCATGAACGAGGTGCGAATGCGCAGCCGCAATCGCAGCCGCAGTGGAGCGCAGGCACCAGCCTGGTTTCTGCGGCCGGGCCACGTTGAAGGGATTTGCCATGTTTGTCTGTCTGCTCGAGACGAGTTGGGGTAAATCCATTGTTGCTCTCGAGGCTTCTGCAGCTGCGGCCGAGACGCAGGCCACTCGCCAAGCGGAGGGGTTGTACAACGTTGAACAGCTTCGCCAGAGACAGGTGCTCTCGACGCATCATGGCTCGGATAGCAACGTCGCGTTCGAGGCAAATCCACCTTGGAAACACGAATGCACGACGTCGGGGCCTCGTATTGGGAGGAGATTCATCGTTTTCTGGTGCTCTGGTCCGAGCTTCAGTCGTCTTTCACCGAGGCACAGTATTCGTAATCCCTTGGTTGGAAGGGCGAACAAGGCCATGTTACACGGGCCTGGCCTGTGTGCGTACGAGTACTTGGATTCGCACGACAAGGCGGAAGCAATCCGTGGACCAAAGTCTTGCTTGGCGTTGGCTTGCGACGACATCGATGCAGGCACGGCGCTTATTGTACAGTTTCTTTCTGCCTTGCCTGGGACGAATACCTCCAATGCTGCAGGCACAAAAGTCGTTGTGCAAGGGGATTCCGTGAATGCCCTCATGGTGTACGTGACGGCGCGCGTGCCTAATCTTGTGCAAGAATGAGCCCTACACGGCGTTAGAGACACATCTACGACCTCCCCCCGCCTCTGGCAAAGCTCTGAAACTGCATGCGAAGACGGATACTCAGCGGCAACCTCAGCTCCTTGTAAGCAGTGGTATCACTGCAGAGTACCGCCCAACACTTGAACTTGTTTCTGACCCGCCACACTCAACCAGTCAATTCTTCCTCATCAACTCGAAAGGCGACGGGAAGTTTGCACGTATTTGGACTCTTGTGGAAACGGCGTTGTGCTATCGCATCGAGAGACGTATCGAGAGACGGGTTATGTGTAGGGGTTTTGTCGAAGAAGCCGTTGAATTGAAGCTTGGCGACACAGACCGAGTTGTATTAATTACTGGTAGTCGACGACGCTCACGCGGCCGTAGGTTACTCCGCGCCGCTCTGCCTCGTCCCCGACGACATGTTGCTAGCCCAGCCTTGGCGTCGAAAACTCTATGCAGTGCGGGCGGGTGGGTGATGACAGAAAAGGGGTTGGTTTGCTCAAGGGTTCGTCACGGACCAGCGTTTAGCACACTGGCTGTGGTAAGTGTCCCCAATGCTGACGCCACCCTACAATGCCAGGACTCAGCAGCGCCTGGCCCACCCGCATCGGAGAAGGTCGCGAGCACTTGGTGGCTTCAGACAATCAAGGCGTACGACAGCACGCCCAAAATCAACCCACCAATGCCACACTGTATCGGCTGTGGCGGATGCGCCCAATTGCACAGTGCCAGATGCAACCATCACGCGCACGACAACTCGTCCGTCGGCCCACAGGGGTGCGCACAGGAAGGACTTTTCGTCTACCTAATTACCGCACTCGTACGGCCGCAGTTGTCGCCCACCACTGTAAGAACTGGGAGCACATCTTCACTGTTTGATCGCCATCTCTTGGCCCTCTACGGCGGTCTGGGCATCCCCGCAGCAGCTGCCCCAAAGCTGGAGCCTCTGGAGGCAAACTCACCCCACTCAACCAACGCCCATCTCAACAGCTAGCTCCATCTCGCCACGGCCGCCCCATGCCGTTCGTCTCGCATCTTAAATCCGCCGTCCGTCCCCTTTGTTAGCTCTTCCTCTCATCCAATTGCACCTTGTACCCTGCAGCGTAGGCCTGCCTATATGCCGGTTCTCTGGTCCTCAACCGAAGGCCTCTTTGTCCCTCGTGCGGCGGCGCGAGCCAATTCCTCTGAACCCGCCCACCCTCGACGTCCTTGGGCTCTCTCGCCCTCGAGCTGCACTGCCGCATTGTACTGCTCGTGCTCTCGCGCCGGCCCCCGACGACATGCCTATCCGAAACCCCTTTGCTCGCCGACCCGGCGCTGCCGTCGCCAACGACGAGAACCTGCGCCCCGAGCAGGAGGACAACCACCCCGGCTTCGAGCGCGTCGACACCGTCGGGTCCAAGGCGTCGTCGGTCCTCAGCATCCGCAGCGCCAAAAGCCAGGACATTGGCGAGTACAAGATGAGTGGTGCGTCACCTCCCTCTGTTGCCGCCCGCAGCGCAGCACAGCCCACCATTCCATTCAGACCCATGCCCTCATCCATGCCTGCGGCTTGCGGGGTGGCCCGCCCTGGCCTGTCACCAGACCGGAGGCTTGGCTGACCATCATGTCTCGGCGGAAACAGTTGTCAACGACAGCGGCGTCTATCTCCCGGTAAGGCCACTCCCTTGTATGCGATTGCTGCGCCTGCTGATTCGGGCCCGTGCGAGCAGCCATCGCCGGGCGAGGACAAGGCGCAATGGCCGCGCAGGTACCTGACGACGCGGACGTCGTCGGACACGCGGAGCAGCTTTGGCGACATTGAGCACTTCTCCATCTCGCGAGAATCCTTCGACTCCTACAGGCGATCATTTGTGTGTTCCGACTCCCCCAGTTCAACTGCGACCCGCATCAGCGGCTGACACTAATACCCCAGGACATCTCGGCGCGGTCGCCCATCGGTAACCACGATATCCCCACGCGCCAGAGCCTGGACTCTGCCCGCTTCCCTCGCCTCCCTAGATCGGCAGTCGGACGGGAGATGGAACCCCAGCCGCCGACGGCCGAAGAGGGCTTCGAGGATGTCGGCCTCGAGGACCACAAGCAGCCGCCCCGGAAGCGCGGCTTTTTCTCCAAGTTTGGCGAGACGCAGGACAAGGACTCGACGGGCCAGCCGGCCGTGTCGCGCTTCCTCATGCCGGGCCGCAAGAGGGGGCACAGCGGACAGGGCGCTGAGCTCGGCAACATGGACCGCCCAAAGACCGACGAGTCGCGTCACTAGGCGCCTAAAAAGGCCCGCTTTGTTCTTGCCTTCTGCGTACCTGAATCCGATTACCTGTATCTTCTTTCCGACGGAGTTTTGGGCGTTGGGGATAGACACGCATTCGCCACGGCATGCATGCATTGGCTACGAAATAGAGTCAAGGGACACTCGCTTCGAGGGCCACACGGGATGGATGATGACAATGGACGGGGAGGGCTGTACAATACGGCTTGATGGGGCAGGGTACTGCTACGTGCTGCTCAATGACTTAATGATAATTGCTTGAACGCAACGATCCTGGCTCCTGTGTTCTTCTACAAAACCACCACCACCGAGGTTCAACATGCCATCCAGCACCACGTGCGTGACGGCAATTGACCTTTTCTATCGTTGCGATGCGGCAAGCAAGCAAAGACTGTATTTTCATGTACTAGAAGCCCCTCGGCGGCAATCCCGATCCCGGAGGTGCCGCCCTCTGGCGACAGCTGGCGGGTCTGCTGATGGCCTGAGCCGGAGCTTGATGGCGTGCGCCCTGCGACCGACCGCTGGCCGAGATGGGCCCCGCTTGGGCTGCTTGCGTGCCATCCGATACATCACATGATGGCTTCACATTGAGATGGAGGCAGACGACAAGCCGACCGCGTAGAGACGCAGCGCCAGACGGAAGAGCAATTCGGCGTTGGGACGATACGGCATTCGCCCACGAAGGACCGCAGCAATGGCACCCAGCGCCGCGCCGGCCGACGACTTCGCCCGGCTGTCGCTGTCCTCCGGGCTGTCTCTCTCCTCCCGGACTGTCCACGCCGATGACCACATCGCCGCTCATCGAGCCGTGGCGCCCGCCGTGCACGTCAGCACCACGTTCCGGTACAGCGACGACCCGGAGCAGCTGAACCCCTGGGACAATGTCGACGTGAGTATGCTGACTTTGCCCCTGGCCGCCTCGGATATCCGGCTCCAAACCTCCCTGACGCGGAGCTGTTGGCCTCACTTTGTCATGGCTAGACTGACGCCCTCGCTCGCAGCCGTCTGCGCCTGCAGACTCTCACATCTACTCGCGTGACACTGCCCCCAACACGACCCGCTTCGAGGCCATCCTCACCTCCATCCTCGGCGGGCCGTCCTTCACCTACTCCTCCGGCCTCTCCGCCTTCCACGCCATGCTCGTGCGCATAAACCCGCGCCGCATTGCCATTGGCGACGGCTACCACGGCTGCCACGGCGTCATCAAGGTGCTCTCGCGCCTGACGGGCCTCCAGCAGCTGCCCCTGGACTGCGACCCCTCGGAGCTCCAGCCCGGCGACATTGTCCACGTCGAGACGCCGCTGAATCCCACCGGCGAGGCGCGGAACCTGCAGTTCTACGCCGACAAGGCGCACGAGGCGGGCGCGTACCTGACCGTTGACGCCACCTTTGCGCCGCCGCCTCTGCAGGACCCCTTTGCCTTTGGGGCCGACGTGGTCATGCACAGCGGCACAAAGTACTTTGGCGGGCACTCCGACATGCTCTGCGGCGTGCTGACGCTGCGTCCTGGCCTCGACTGGGTCAAGGAGCTGCGCGAGGAGCGGCTGGTGCTGGGGTCTGTCATGGGCAGTCTGGAGGGCTGGCTGGGCATCCGGTCGCTGCGCACCCTCGAGCTGCGCGTCATGCGCCAGAGCGCCACGGCCACTGCCCTCGTCGCCTGGCTCTCAGGCCAGCTCGGCGACGCTTCCACGGCGATTGGGTCCCTCGTCGACCGTGTCCAGCACGCCAGCCTGCAGCCCGAGGCGGCGGACCAAGGGAGCTGGCTGCGCAAGCAGATGCCCGCCGGCTACGGCCCCGTGTTTGCGGTCTGGATGAAGGATCAAGAGGTCGCCAAGAAGCTCCCCAGCCGACTGCGGCTGTTCCACCATGCAACGAGCTTGGGAGGCGTGGAGAGCTTGATCGAGTGGCGGGCCATGTCGGATCCGGGCGTGGACAAGAGACTGCTGCGGGTGAGCATCGGCGTGGAGGCGCTGGAGGACCTGAAGGAGGATCTGCAACAGGGGCTCGACAGCTTGAACGCCTGACGATGGATGGGTCCAAGCATGTGCTGGTCGCCAGGTGGCCCGTGGGACAGAAATCTCAGGGGTAGAAAGGGGACAGCTGAGATCTTGCTGGTCATGGCTGGTTTCGATGCCAGCCCGGATATTCCGAACGTGCTGATAGATTAGAATCTCGCAAACTGAACTGAGATGCCCTTGGTGTCGCAGTTCAATGCCTTGCTCCAGGTCTGACACTGAATGGAAGGGTGAAGCAAGAAACTGGCTTCCGCCCCAGACCCAGACGCGGTTGGATCTGGAGCGCGCCTGCGCTAAGAAAATTAGCGACTTCACCGCCGTGCCGCCCCCTGTCGCGGCCGAATTAGCTCACCTGGGCAGCGCTCCTGGGTATTTTCGACCCCTGACAATGCTCGCAAGGAAAAAAAGAAGACAGCTTCATCACCTGAACTCGACATCTCCATTCCTGCGCAGCGGCCAGACTCGACGCGCAGGCGACGGAGCATGCCATCGGGCGGCGACACAACCGCGACCGAGTGCGTGCGACGCTGCTCTTGAACAGCCCGTGGACCTCCGAACCAGGAGGCCTCGATGCCCTGATCTGATGCCCCGACTCGCCCTCTTCCGTCTGCCGACCAAGCTTCGGCGGCGGGTCAGACGCAACCGCATGGCGATGCTCGCCGCCCTCGCCGCCCTCGTCTTCCTCCTCATCCTGCCCGTCTACTCGGTCTACTGCGTCTACAAGCCGCCGCGCTTCCTCATCGGCTACCTGCGCGGCAAGTTCCCCGACGTGCTGTTCGAGGCGACGACGACGGACAAGATCATGGCGCTGTCGCTCGACGATGCGCCCTCGCCGCACACGGCCGAGATCATGGACGTGCTGAGGGAGAACGGGGCGCAGGCGACCTTTTTCGTCATCGGCTCGCAGGTCGAGGGCCGGGAGGCGTCGCTGCGCAAGCTCGTCCGTGAGGGCCACGAGCTGGCGAACCACGCCATGCACGACGAGCCGTCCAAGTCGCTGAGCAACGAAGAGCTCGAGAGGCAGGTCAAGGAAGTCAAGGCGAAGCTGGTGGAGGCGTACGAGGCGGAGGGCAAGATCCTGCCCAACAACTACTTCCGGCCGGGCTCGGGCTTCTTCAACTGGAGGATGCGCGACATGCTGGGCAACAGGGGGTTCCGCATCGTGCTGGGCAGCATATACCCGCACGACCCCCAAATACCGTACCCGACCGTCAACGCGAAGCATATACTGAGCATGGCGCACCCGGGCGCCATCATCATCTGCCACGACAGGAGGGAGTGGACGGCGCCCATGTTGCGCATCGTCTTGCCTGAGCTGCGGCGGCAGGGCTACAAGATTGTTACCATAACGGACCTTGTCAAGTCTGCGGAACCGTTGGGCGGGCGATGATATAGGCGCAACATCTTGGGAAGAATCATCAAACAGGCCTCGGACGACAATCGTTTCATACCGGCAGGGACTTGTACGTATTGTCTTACAAAACACGCGAATCGGAGTTGAACACCGGGGCATAGAGCGATCATTTGGAAGGGGGACGAACCGCGAATTATCTTGGTACGGGAATTTGGCGGGCCAGTACGGGAAACAATGTCGACGACGGAGAGACATAGCTATTAGTCCGGCCAGTATCACTGTACAATATAGGGATCTTTGGAAATGGACTGGGCAGCGTACAGATATTCGATGGTCCCAACGAGGACGGATCTGCATCCCTCGCTGGACGTCTTCGCCAGCATCTCCCTCTCCTTATCCTTGACGAGGACGTCTGCCTCCACGTTGAAGGCCACGCGGTGCCTCGCTACGAGCGTGTCAACCAGCGTCCGTGTCCCTCTTCAGTGACACGATGTGGTTGGTGGTGGCTGCTGTTGCTGTTGAGCAGACGGATGGGCGCCTTTTTCGGCATCAGGTCGACGGCCCTGGCCGGCTAGGCCGTGCATTTCGACCGAAGTTCGGACAACTTGAATCTGTATCAAGAGGCAGGTCTGCCTCGTACAGTTCCATGAGGTAGGTAAACGACGTGTAGTCGTCAAGATCCAGTCCGAAAACTACACCACAACGCCTACCCGCCCTCTGCACCAACCCATCATACCTATCCATCGTACAGAGCACAACGCCCCGAGCCCGTAAGCCGCCGACATTGCCAGACACGCCCAGCGAGCCTCGGCCTGCACGTTTGCAGCACTGCGCCTCGTGGCACGCCATCACGTGCAAACGCACGCCCCGTCCCACCAGCACGGATGCGCACGTCGCAGCATGTCCCACGCACGCTGCATCCCCTCCCGCAGAGAGCAAACCGATCGTCAGCAAACCACAGCCCGGCATGCGGCGCCGACACTCGGGCCAACTGCCGCAACGGGCACGGCGCTTTGTTTGGCGTCTCGGGGCGCATGGCGACGCTGGGCTCATGTGATCGCGATGCGACGATGTGAAGAAGCAGGGGGGGGGGGG
>PKSG01000218.1:0-28228 GCA_002916505.1 Tolypocladium paradoxum
CCCGGGCGGAGCAGACCAAGGTCATCATGCCATGGATGACGATGGCAGCGAGCTCGGTGGCCCATAGAGGGCGAGCGAAGCGACCACGGACCCGCCAGGAACGTGGAGATCTCAGATGGAGGTGGATAGCGGCCATGACAGCCTGCGTCCGCGAGTCTAGGGCCGTCTCGTGAGGTTGCGTCGGCGCATCTCGCACCCCAAAGTGCGAACGCCCCTCCATTGCTCCATTGCTGCCCTCCCGGCGCGCTGCTCCAGGCATACGATTACTGCGGTGTGTGCTGGCTGGCACCTCAGACGCCTCCCACCGCCTGCCTGCCATCATTGCCCATACCAAGGGGTAGTCCGTTCGTCTTGTTGTCTGGCTGCTAAGGCTCGCCTGCGCGCATCGGGCAGTGGCGCACCGCCAGCACGGCTGATGCAGTCATACTCGTAAGCACGCTCTCGATCTGGCATGAGGCCATATTGGACTGGCACGGGGAGGGGGGTGGGTATAATTCGATTCGCTGGTGTCGCTTGGGTTACGAAGTCGAGCTTCGTGCAACTCGCAAATACTTGTTGGTATGTGCGGACATGAGTAGCAGCTGGTTCAGTGGTTCTGAGGGGTTATGGTCGGCGAGGGCGTGTGTGTTCCAGCGCGGAACTTTTCCTCAGCTCTCTGTGTCAGATGCCGCTGTCGTACTCCGTACTCGGTCCTGGCTGGGCTTTCGTGGCGTCACGGGGATGACGACGGCGCCGTGCCAGCCGTACTCGTACCTGAAGGCGCTGGCCGTGTTTGCCGAGGACATGTACGAGTAGCCATCGCCCGTACTCGTTCGGCTGCCGAGGGACAAGCAGCATCGCGCGTATATAGTGGGCTGGAGCTGAGGTCTGTGCAGAGAAGGGCAGCTTTGCGGCATTTGCCTGTTGGCACTCCCTCTGGCCGAACTATGCCGGCACTGCCTGCCCCCTTCAGTCAGTTATGACTACGGCAGTTGCCCTGTGTACCGAGAACAAGATTGGGTGTCAGGGTCTTGATCACGGGAGGAGAAGCTCAAGTAGCGTGTGCGGCTGGGCGTCGCTCTTCTGAGACGACGGTGCCGCGATGTCACCCTGGGGGTTTGTGGTGCATCTGCGGTTGCGGCACGGCACGGCAGAGTAGGTATGCAACGCACAGCACGCAACGCACAGCACGCAACGCAACGCGCAGCAAAGCGCTGGGCTCGCTGGGCTCCGTTGCGTTGCGCTGGCCGATGCATGATCCAACGTCTGGGGAGGAGGGGAGGGGGTGCTGGTGCTCGACCCCGACGCCGTCTGTTGGCCGTCCTCTGGGCCCCGGCGGTCTGGAGTCGGCGGGACTGGCTCAGTTGGTTGCAACGGGGCAGCAGAGCTGAGGAGCCGGACATGGGATGCCACGAGGGAAGCCAACCGCCGTGCTTGTGCTGATGCAGTTGGGGCTTCAGGCTCTTCGACGCCGGCTTCTCCGCCCCGGCACGTGGGGCGATGCCACCATGGTCGCGCGCTCTGTCGCCGTACGAGTCCTCGACGCGAACCCAGGAGAGGCAGCGTCGTGTACGAGCAGTACTATGGTTGGTGTGTACTCCGTCGGAGCAGCGCTGCATGCAACAGCAGCCGGCAACGGCATCACGGCCGGCCTCGTTCCCCGGAGTAACCGCCGCCGCCCCGGCGTCATCAGCCGGGATGCGTGTTGCTTGCTGTACTCGTAGTCCGTAATAGGAGCCGTGCCGCTGCAGGAGATGCCCTTCAGAACACGCGAGGAAGATCCCGCATCTGCTGGTTGGACCGCCTGCAGCCAATGATGACGGCTGCTGTGCAGATCCAGCCGCCATCAACCAGCCATCAAGCACTCGAGCACCTGGAGTGAGACAAGCCATCGCATCGCCCTAGCGGCACTTGGATTGGGAAGGTGCCGAGCGGCGCGTGTGGCGTGGCCGTGGCCCTGGTTGATGGACGAAGCTCGTCAACATCCATGCACTTCATCTGCCCACTCCCCGACGTCTGGCCAGCCGTGACACGACACCCCCCACCCAGGCCTTGTGACGAACAGCTTCCGCGTTGGCACCGATTCGGTCCTGTTATTTCTCGCCGCCTCGGTGCCCGCGTCGAGGAACCGGTCCGTCTCGTCCGCTGCACATCGGACATCTATGCCGTTGATATGACAGGATACCAACCCACGCGTCGCCCTCGCCGTCGGCCTCTCCTATAATAACGGCGAGAAAGAACCTTTGTTTCGCCGGCCGGCCCCGTGTGGCACAGGCGGCACCGACGCTCGACCAAACAGGAAATCCGTCTATCCAGCCGTGCCTATGTCCATGACCGAATTGTCGGGACGCGTAGGCGAGCGTGTCCGTCCACATGCCCCACGATGCGGAATGATGAAATCTGAGCGACGCACACACCACCTCGCGGTTCTGGAGGCATTTCCATTGTGCACGCATCCATGCATGTGGATGCGTGTTGGAACGAGAGTGCCGGAGGCCGGACGCCACCAGAGACGCAGACCCAGAGACGCAGACCCAGCGACCGTCCTTGTGCACCATGTCTGCGACGCGTGAGAGAGCTACTTTGCGTCTTTCATGTCATCGCTTGCTGCTAACTGTTAACTGTTCTGCGTCGGGTGGTACTCGTACTTCAGTTCTTCGAGAGTCGACCGGGGCGAGATGGCCCATGCTCGCGGCGCTCACCCGCTTCCAACAAGCCTTCACGTGTGCGGGTGGGCATGTTGTCTCTGCGGCTGTTGTGACGCCACAATCGATAGAGTGCGTTTCGCGAACGCTTGGCCTCGCGGAGATGCCGACGGCTGTTCCGGGCGCAAACACGGATTGTATTTATCGCGTCGAGCTTGCCCGGGACTCAGCTGCGGCGCCGGCAATAACCCGTCTGCTCTGCATGTTGATTGTTCGCTGAAGATGTCGTCGCTGATCCGCTGCGAACCACCTCGAGCAGGACCAACGCCGGTTCCATCTGCCTCGCTGCCGACATCATCTCGGCACTCGCAGCCAAAGTGCAGCCTCCCTGCTGGCAAGCGGGTAATAGTGCGGCGACGGCCAAGGACCAGAAAGGGGTTATCGATGCGAGGCGCCTTGTAGCGTCGCGGCTAGCAGGACACGCGTGGCACCATGATGATGTCTCGTCCAGCCTCGGAGCCTCCACGGGCAGCGAGACTTTTACAAGCACTAGCCCATGACTGCAGAGCGTCACTCGGGCCATGTCATTGGCAGGAATGGCCACGAATGACATTGCGTGGGTACGAGCAGCACTCCGTATCCGTACTCGTAGCCCATTGCTTGCAGGCCAGCCGCCGGACTGTGCAGTGCCGCAGGTTGCCACAAGACATTGCGTGCGACTCGGAGGGAGACGCATGTACTCCGTATTCAGCCCGTCCAATTGCCAGCGTCGCCGACATCTGCAGGTGACGTTCGGAACCTCGGCCATTGCCAAACTGGGCCAGACAGACAGCCCACAAAGCCCTCGGTGTGTTCGTAAGCTGGTTGGATACTTCGTGCCATACCACATTCCAGGGCAACATGTCGCAAGTCAAACAAGCTCAAGCCACGGTATGAGCCACGGTCGGTGCGAATGCCGAGCCTAGCTCGATTGGAGCTGGGCGAGGGTGCATCCGCGTCGGGAAGAGCAGGCCCTTACCCTACCTACACTTCGTAGCTAGGAAGACTCTGGCGAAGCTTTGGTTGCAGGCCGCTGTGAGTTTCCAGTGAAACGAATTGGCCGGCGTCCTTGGAGCCAACTGTAGGGCCGCAAAATAACCTCGAGCTGATTTGTTACCGACTGTCCGTCAAGACCCTCACGCCCGACACACTCTTCGCTGTGATTGCCAGATATGGCGCCACGTGCATGCAGACAGGAGTGCTCGGCAAGGGACGGAGTGTCAGGTCGTGCGTTGCATCCTGCCCCAGTACGTTGCATGTTCCAGTCCAGCTCCGAAGAACATCAGCTGGGAGTTGCACCTGTCGGCATAGTCTCAGTGACCACTGTCCGCGGCGTGTATCCGTACACGGAGTACTACCGGTAGGGCAATCCTCCGCACCGCCAGTGACACGACCGATGTGTTTTCGCGCTTGGCCATGAGCAAAGTGTCGACTGTAACTGATCGCCTCGAGTGCCCAACGGCTCATCCATGTCGCTTCTTCCTGGCAAAACCCTTCTCTGGACGTGCCAAGTGCGCTGGGACCCAAGCCACACGGAACTTGTCAGACTCAACGCCACGGCCAGGCGTCCGTCCAGCACCGAGATGGTGTGCACTGAGGATTAGTTCGCCGCTGCCCTTCCTTCTCTCTGCGCACAAGGTCCCCCATCCAGGCCGGTCGGAAACCCACGTTACAGCACACAGGTCCGACGATCCCCGGCACATGGGATCTCGGCCCCAGGTGCAAAATGGGGGCTTGAGTACTTCAGCGTCCGTGTGTCCATACCCCGGCCTAAAAATAGACGCTTCCCCAACCAACACTGCGACGTGCTGTGTGTTTGCAGGCTCGTGCCGTCGTACAAATCCTGGGCACTCGTTGCTTCGACCTGGGAACGCCTGATGAGTACGGCGCTTGATGACCTATTGTCGTGCCACGAACCGCCGAGCTTTGCGAGTGGGCCGAGGCGTTCCATGGGGAACATCTGGACCCGCCACGAACACCCCGTTGAGCTGCCAGCCTGCCACCAAGGCTCGCTCGTTCCTCCTTTAACAAAAACGGACCAGGAGGAGGCTGACATTGGCCAAGATGGAGAACCGGTCATTGTAGCATCGTGTGACGAAATCACTGTCAGAATCTTCGGCCGAGCTGGCGAAGCCGTGTAGGTTGCCAGTTCCCTCCGATTTATTGGTGCCTTTGGGTGTGCCCCGGAGAAGCTTCTCAATCAGGAAATCGACGGCCGGGGCCCTGGCTCAAACCGTGGCAGGCCGGCGGCGTACCGGTGGGTCCGGGGGTTTGTAGCGCCGATGTCTGGAGCATTGAGTGCCTCTGCACAGAGCATCGCTCACGAGATGAGGCTCTTCCAAGGCACGGGCATGCCAGGTAAACGGGCGGTCAGCAGCTATGCACGTATCCTGACGCTGCTCACCTCTTGGCTGTCATGTCATTGATGGATTTGGCGCGGTTGACCTGGCCCTTGTTAGCCGCTCCTTCGGAGGACTCCTCAAGCGTGGCATCTCCCAGCTGTTGCCATCTTGACGAGGCACGGATGCTCCCGAGTTGTCAGCACCTTTGTACTTCGTAACGGCCCGTTGCAATGTCATCAAGTGCAGAAAATATCTGCATGTATATGCACGCCTCGCGAGGAGCTTGGTCAGCTGTCAAGAGCCCGAGCTGCCACGGTCCAATTCGCGTGCCGAGCTTATTGTTGCACGTCTCTCCAATGTTGCGCCCTCGGACCCTGTTGTGCGGCAGCCGACGAGAAAAAAGATGATTGTCCTCCGGTGGCAGGGGGGACGTGGCACAGGGATCGGCCCCAGACTGTGAAGGGTTCCAAATTTATCCGCCACATGCCGTCGTTGGGTGTCGCGGGCCTGTTCCTGTCAGACTCTCCATGCGAGTTATCCTGCAAGAAACCACACTTGAGAGTCTCGTCCAAGAGACATGTATTCCGCAGCATGACCTGCAAGAAGCAGGAGGTAGTCGCAACAGCGGTCCTGTTTGGAGTCAGACGTTGCCATATCAGCACGAGGACCTCGTACTTCGTATGTATGCATTGGACACGACACTGCCGGTGATGGGTGTCCACCCCCACCGGCTCTGTTGTTCGATATCCGGACCCTTCTGAGCCTGTGGGGTGTCGTCGGTCCCATGTGTGCGCGCGGCCCAGCAGGCAGGGAAGGGTTCGAATCATGCGACGGCCCTGACGTAACGTGTCGGTAGTCGCCTAAGTGCCATCGGCTCCAGAGCGACTCGGCCGTCGCATCACTTCTCTTTGCCTCCGATTGGGCTGCTGGATCCATGCCCGCCACCCATCCTTCCATCAGTGGCCCAATGATAGCAATTCCCGTGTTGGTTGCAGCTCTGGCACACCACGTTATGACTGGAAGGCCTCGTCTGTAGACCCAGGAGGGTGATTTCGGACACGCGGCAGCAATTGTGAGGGAAGCCAGCGCTCGTGATGCATTTCTTGCCCCAAGCAGAACCAGTCGCCAAGTCGCCGCTGTACAAGTACTCCGCTCCCGGGACTCTTCCGACGGTGATTCACGTCGGATCCGAGTACTGACATCGACACGGTTACATCTGCCGCTGCTGAAGCACCGCCCTCCGTAAGCTGCGCCATCGTGGAGAGTCCCTGGATCAGCTCTCATGTGCTGTAGTCAGGCAGCATGGAGAAGTGGGCGAACGCCAGGTGGCAGGCAAGGTTTCAGGTCGCACAGGATCGGCGACAAGCTTGGCGAGCAGCGTGTAGAAATGCCCCTATCGAGGGCTCGTCCAGACACTCTTGGTACTTGTACGTATCGTAGTCCGCACGTAAAAGCAGTTCCGCGCTGCTGTTGGTATCGTACCAGATTTGGCATTGTCCCGTAAAATACTTTGTAGCCTCGTAGGTCTCCCTCGTGGACAGCACAACGGGTCAGCAGAGTCCCCTACCAAAGCAACACGCATCTATCAGGGGGTTGTAGATAGTTTGCTGCAGGCGGCCGAATCTGGGATTCTGCGCGCCAGTAAGCGAGATTCTGGCTGACGCCAGGTGCCATGATCCCCGGCCCAGGGATGCTATTCGGGGACGTGGCTTTGATTCCGCACGCTCGACGCTGCGCACAGGCCACAGCGAATCTGGATTGCCGGCCAAGGTGGGAGTGCTCGCGGCAGCTCGCCTCGCGCCATACACTTCCCATGCCGCTACTGCCCGGGCTGCGACCCCCTTCCCTTCACTCCCTCTCCCTTCCCTTGCCTCGCCGTGCCGCCAAGAGCTGCGTCTCTCGGGGATGTCGTGTGCTCGGTGTCGGCGCGATGCGGCTGCATCTGTGAGCCTTGCTTCAGCCTTGGCGTCGACCCATCACAACTCTCGCCATGACTGCTGTCAAGAAGCCTTGGGGCCGTGGCAGAAGACGGCTTTTCCGGCCGAAAATTTGTCCCGTTCTGTCTCGCCGAGTGCCGGGCTTGTGGATGTATCGCGAGTGCTGAAGAGCTCGGGCAGCCGGCTCGTGCGCCCTATTGTCCTCTGTTCGACTGTGTAGCCGTCGCCGCTGTGACCTGACTGTTGTGCCGCCTCGCCGCCCGCGATCCGCACTCGTTGCTACTCTAATCCCAGAGGACCGGATGACCTGCCGAACCTATCTTGCTAGTGCTCCGAACACCCTGTCGGATCCTGGGCGAATAGTCAGAGAACTGGACCCTTGCAGCCTTCCACCTGTGGCCCATGACTTGATCTTGTCACAAGAGGCAGGCCAGCGGGTACTTTTGGCCCGTCTCACAACACGCAGGCGGCCGAGGTACAAGGCCGAGCCACCAGTCCGGCCCTCCGAGTCTCCAGGCATCGACGAAATTGACCGTGTTGGACTGTACTCGTAGTGGGAATGGAGGCAGCCAGCCCCGCGCCAACTCCCGTCTGTCCCAACACTCCCAGCCATGTACTCGTAGACGGCCACCTCCCCAATCCTGTTTCTGCCTGCCGACTACTCGTACGAGCAAGCGCTTCGTGCATGGCGCCAGCAACGGTGAATAAATCCAACTTCGGCAGCCGGCGACTCCTCGAAAGGTCCTGCAATGGGAATTCGACATGTGCGTCGCCCAGTGAACGTACAAGAGGCAAAAGTTCTTGACGCCCCATTGGCCTGGCGTGCGTCTAGTGACCATCTCAGCGCGGGAGAACGCTGATCTCGCGTTGCGTTGCTGCTCGCAATCGTGGATCTGAAGGCCGCTCTCTGGGCTCCTGGGCCAGCTGTCTTGCTGATACCGCCGCGCAGGTTGACGCTTTCCCGACACCATGCGAGTGATCGTTCGTTTCGCAGGTTCCGCTCCCACCATCTATCTCATCATGTAGATCTGCCATGACGGACTGTCTCAAGTGTCGTCGCCACCGTTCTTCATCAACCATCCCGGCCCTGGAAGCCCGTGCTGCGGCTGGCAGTTGTTTTGCCCACCCCTCAGTGTGCGAGAAGGACGCCCTCGTTGGCCCTAGTCAACTTCATACACGCCGCCTCACGGCCAGGATATCCATCGACCATTTCAAGCCACCCCCCGAGCCCAGGATGGCAGTGTGACGCTATATTAACACCAAGCGAGAGCCGTTGGAGCGATGCCGGTTGCATTTACTCATTCGCTGTTATGCCGTCGCTGCCGACAGCCACCATCTTGGGAACACTTCTACCGTCCGCAAGTCATCTCACAGACACAGGGTCCAGCTCTGCACGTGTCCCAAGCGGTACTCGCGCTGTCGGTGGCCCTTCAGGTTGCCTTTCAAGTCTAGTTGAATGAGCCAAGCTCAGCCCAGTCCACTGGTAGGTACCTTTGGCTCGCTCTGGTTCCTCGGTGTATCTTTGCTCTGCGGACCCTGTTAGTTGCCTCCAGTCGCCCGTCCGGCTTTCAGCTTCTCTCAAAAGCAACTGCCCCTCCTCTTCTTCACCCACACATCCTTTTCCGACCCTTTGCTCTGGTTTGGTTTCTAGAAGTCCAGCCCGACAGTTGAATCCAGCTGCGTCAACATCTCGGAAACAGTCCAAGGAGCTCCCTCACCCACGCCCAACTTTCCAGAGACACGTTGAGATTCTTCCGCCTTGGCTCACATCCGACTTGGAAGTGCCCGGATTTTGAAGAGAAGCATTTTGTCATCGCTGGATCTCTCCCCGCTTAGGGTGTACTCATACTTCAAACTTCGCCTCCGGTCGATCGCTTGGACGGAACGCTTCTGACTGGCAGCCTCCGGGTGGACCAGTCACGACCACCTCAACACCTCCTCCTGGACATGCCACCTCGTTGTTCCTGACACCACCTCAGTATCTTCAATGGGTGGTTTACCTGCTTTAGATTCTCGTCACCACTTGGTTCCTCCGGACAGCCCCCCCGAGCTGGCCAGCCCTGGCGCATCATCGCTTTCCTCCCGATCATCGCCCTCCACGGAGCAAGCTTGGGGCTCTCGTGCCCCCGCTTCTCTTCCCATGTCCAGCTATGACAAAAGTCCCGCTGCCGACATGTCGGCAGGTTCTGGTGCTTCTGAGAAGGGCCAAGATCGAACAGAGTCGTCCGGCCAGGCCGCCTCGCGACAGCAGCTGCCGTCGCTGAGCAGTCTCTTCGGGCCTCCATCGTCTATGCGCCCTCTTCGTTCGCCGTCAGATCGCGACGGCACCTACATGGCGCACTCACCGCTGGATCGGCTTCGAGCATCGCCCAGTGTTGGAAACAGCAGCTCTTACTTCCCACGGACAACGTCCCCTCCAGCTTCACAACCCCGCAGCACATACAACGTGCGGTTCGATCCAGAGAGGCAGAGCCTGCATGCGTTCGCCCGCTCCTTTCCGGGGCTGCGATCACCGAGCTACCGTGACCAAGACCATGGACGCCTGGAGTCTCGAGCTGACGTTGAAACGAGCAGCAAGTGGTCGGTCCACAACGACGCAAGCAAGCATGAGTACTCCTTGGGATCGCGCGATTCCTCGTTCCGGTCTCCTGGGGACAAGGCCAGGGGCCATTTTCCCGGGTCCAAGGATACTGGTTCTGAGTACTCTGACCAGAGAACGGTACATGGTGGTGCGAACCCGCCGCCGACACCGACTAGTACAGTTGCTTCCGAGGGAATGCCTTCCAAGGATGGCCTAGGTCCCAAGATCTGGACGGGATCGTACTTTCTTCCTCGGTTCGTGCGAGCCGCCGAGGTACCGGGCGAGGGAATGTGCTATTTCTATGACGACGGGAGCCACTGCAAGACGGTCATCGATGGCGAGGCGGTCAACGCACATTGGGGCGTGACCAAGGCTGGAAAGCCTCGCAAGCGACTGGCGATTGCGTGCGTGACGTGCCGAGAGAAAAAGATCAAGTGCGATCCTGACTATCCGCGATGCGTCCAG
This sequence comes from Tolypocladium paradoxum, assembly GCA_002916505.1. Taxonomy (NCBI): domain Eukaryota; kingdom Fungi; phylum Ascomycota; class Sordariomycetes; order Hypocreales; family Ophiocordycipitaceae; genus Tolypocladium; species Tolypocladium paradoxum. The sequence continues at coordinate 9,989 of PKSG01000218.1, forward strand.
TGCGAGAAGTTTGGCCGAATCTGCAAATTCAAGAACGCGTAAGTCGGCTTGCGATGCCCGTGTTAGTTCTGATCCAGAGACGCTGACGCTCCATTCGCAGACCCAGAGGAGGGCACAACACGTCGCCTTCGACTCCTCCTGCCGAGTTGGATGACATGCGCAAGGTTGACGGGCCATCGCGACACCACGATGGCAGAATCTCCGAGACCGGCTCCAGCCCTCCGGTGTCTCCTCGCATTAACCTTCCTCAGTCTTCTCCCGACAGCGGCTACAACAAGCGACTCAAAGTTGGTCCCGAGTCGTACATCTTCACTGGGGAGCCCTCAGCTAGCATCGAGCGATCGATGGAGCATTCAAAGTCCCAAGCTCCATTGCAGCGACCACCTCCTGAGATATTGCCCCGAATTCCCGACGAAGTCCTCAGTCGAGCCTGGAGGACGGATCCTTACGGGTCGGACCCAGAGTCGATCAGTGCCGTGCTCACGCAGTTCTTTGGGCAGATCGACAACACCATGATCATGCGATTCTTTCCCGAGAAGATTTTCCGGTCCTGGGTCTCAAGCCTCCCTCATGAAAAGTCGCCGGAAGATTTGATGGTTCTCTACAGCGTGCTGGCCATTGGCGTGGCACTCTCTGGAGGACCGAAGCACATCGCATACGAGTATGCCCAGGTGGCGTACTATGCGCAAAAGACGACGGCAGTCGCTTGTCTCCAACTCGTCCAGAGCAGGATACTTCTTGCCGTCTATTATGTTTCGACTTGTCGCCTCCGGGACGCAAGCGAGCTCGTGTCTTCCGCGGCGGCCGCTGCTGCTTGTCTGCAGCTCAACCAAGAGATTGAAAGGTCGAGGGATGAGGGACTCGCGAGCTATCCGTTCGGCATGAATAATGTTGGCTATTGCGAAGCGAGAAGGAGGACAATGTGGTCCCTGTTCATGCTGGAGCGACTCAACGTAGTGCTTCCGGATCGTCCAGTGATGATCAGCGCCGACGATATCTATGTTCGGCTCCCAGCCGACTCGGAGAGCTTTGAGAAGCAGGTCGAGGCTTTTATGCCCATGTTTGACCCAGATGAGTCAACCGTGTCCAAGTTGGCCGAGAGGCCATCGGAGATTACCGGATATCTTGTCGAGATGGTGCACATTTGGTCGACTTGCCAGTCGGCCATATACAGGCTCGCAAGCAGGTCCTCTCCATCCGAAGCAGACACTGCGAAGGCTCGAACCGTTGCGAAAAAGGCACATGACTGGCACAACTCGCTGCCATCTCGTTTGACCTTTGGGGGCTCTAACCTGGAATCAGCGGCATTTTCTGGAAAGGTCGGATCTTTCCTTACCATGCATCTCCTGTACCACCACGCACTGGTACGTCTCAATAGACACCATCTTTCGGTCGCCAGGCCGTCGGCAGAGTCTCGAGCAAGCCATCTTCAGGAGTGCCGTGAGCACGCGACGAGCATCCTCGACATCGCCAATTGCCTCGACCGCATTCTCCGCGTCCGGCCAACGATATTGAGCACCTCGCCCCCTGCAATGTCTGTCGCGGTCGTCACGGCCGTCGACGTGTTGACGGCCAGTGGGCCCATGGCCTCGGTCAATGAGCTGATCCAGAGCGTCCGCGTGGCCAAGACTGCCATCGACAGCATGGGCAAGGTCTGGGAACATTCGCACGCGGCGAGGGACGCCATCGAACAGCGCCTCCAAAAGCTGATCCAGATTTACCACAGCCAGGGGTCTCGGCCGGCGAGTCCCGTGGGGGGCTACCGGGTTGTGCTGAGTGCGGAGGAATCGAAGGACCAGAGACACCTCCGCTGGCACATCCCGGAGCCGATGGAGAAGCCGTGTCCGCTGGATATGGATGTTGTTTATTCCACGCTTGCTTGAGCGTTGTACATGACCCCAGGCGCTTGACGCTTGCTTTTCCTTGCTTCATGCATTGTTCGGCGTTTAGGGGCTGCCATCATTGGGACAGCGGGAGCCAAAAGGAGGCATCATGATTCTGTGACGGACGACATTCTGCATTATCGCGTTCTGCGTAATGTCTTTCTGTACAATGAGGGGCAAAGAGGCCTTGGTGGTGGTGCTGGATCCCCACGGATTGTGGCGCTGGGTCCCGTGGAGGTAGAAGATTTGTTGTACACGCGGTGACAGCTGCACTAGAGGAAGAAAGCTGTGATTCCGACTCGTAACGACATTGGCTCCCGATGATGATTATGTGTGATGGATGTTGTTTGCAAGTTGCACAAGTGATGTGGACAGGAGGGATACCGTACCTGGATACTCACTGCTGACTCCACAGCTGCTGCCTCTCAGAGGCCCTGGTGTCGCTAACCAGCCAGCCAATCAAACCACGTGATCCTGCCAGATGTGGCCCTCGTTGGGGCGGGTCTTTGCTTACCTCATTCATGACCTTGCACTTCACGACCCATCGTGAGAATCCAAACCAGAGAGGTGCCTTTTGTTGCAAGCCTGGACATGACATTTACGGTTCTACAGCTACCGAGCTTCACAAAAAGATATGATGGATATGGATCATGAGAATGGCGTTCCCCGATAGGCCCGTGGCGCATCTGCTTGGCTCGAATGGTACCTTGATTCCAGCAATATCCCCCTACCACACGTCATGGCTAATGACAGTCACAGGCCCTGTACATGCCGTCGCATACTCTGCGTCGCCCGGGAACTACGTATTGACAGGCTCGTCGGATCGCACCATCCGTCTGTACAACCCATTCCCCAGCACTAGTATCCCAGAAATCCGCCCCCAGGCGAAGCCGTCAGTCCCGCAGGGCCGCCTCATCCAGACCTACGCCGCCCACGGCTACGAGGTGCTCAGCCTCGATGTCGCAGCGGATAATGAACGCTTCGTTTCCACTGGCGGGGACCGTTCTGTCTTCCTCTGGGACGTATCCACGGCCGTGACGACGCGGCGATTCGGAGGCAACGCCCAGGGCCACTCGGCAAGGATCAACTGTGTAAGCTTTGCAGGCGACGGGGACTCCCTCGTGGTCAGCGGCGGATTCGACACGACGTTACGCATCTGGGACACCAGGAGCGGCAGCTTTAAACCGATTCAAGTCCTCAGCGATGCCAGGGACGCCATTACATCCCTGGTCGTACGAGGGCCGGAGGTCTTGGCCGGAAGCGTCGACGGGCGGGTTAGGAGTTACGATGTGAGGATGGGCCGGTGCACGACGGATGTACTAGGCGCGAGTGTGACCAGCCTGAGCCTCACCAAAGACGGGCGAGCGATGCTGGTGGGCACGCTGGACAGCAAGTTGCGCTTGATGGATCGCGACAAGGGCACCTGTTTGAGGGCATATTCGGACCCTGCCCTGAAGAATGAGGAACTGCGAGTACAGTCCGTGCTGGGCGGAGGGGAGAAGTACGTGATTGCCGGCGACGAAATGACAGGCGAGGCAGACAACACCACCAGCGATGGCAGGATCTGGGCATGGGACCTGCTCAGCGGCGAACTGGTTGCCACAGTCAAGGTTCCGTGGGGCCCTCAGGGATTCGAACAGAGGAAAAAGGTAATAGGAAAGGACGGAAAAGAGAAGACGCGGAGTAATGTAACCAGCTGCATGGCTTGGAGAGACGACGGCTGGGGCGATCAGTTCTGCGTCGGCGGAACGTCGGGTGTCGTAACGGTATTCGGTGCATTATGATATGTAAAGTTGGACAACCAAATGCTCTTCATCTGATGACGTATCTTCGTCAAAATCATCTACATGGAGACGTGATACAATACTGCAAGCCCCGAGGCGCAGCTGCGCTGACCCGACCGCGCCAGTAACACCCGAATTCGAAAATGCTCCCACGTGGCTCCCAGAATATCCGTGCCAGCCGTACCAAACCAATACAATGCGATGCTGCCAATGATACAGATATTTGCACATCCGTCGGCTAGCCAACAGCGGTTCGTTGGCTACTGCGTTGGGGTGCTCAGTCCATCCCGGCGTACTTGAACCAGTTGGGTCGACAGTCATCTTGATGAAGCCAGGCCTCGCCGTCGGTGAGGCGACCAGTGACGCAGCCCTTGCATTTGGGAGAGTTGGGGCAGTTGAAGAACGGGATATGCTGGTAGCCAATGTCTCGGAACCTAGGCATTGTCAGGGTCAAGGGCGTATAAAACTCTTCGACCAGCACTTACCAGTGGATTTTGCTCGCGTCTTCCCAAAGACCAAGGGCTATGCTATGGACAGGGGCATCGCCCCACCGTTCGTAGAAGAAGCCGCCCGCACGATCAAGGTGGTTGAAGTAGTCTTCGTAGACCTGGCTCCTCCAGAAATCCATGTCCGCCACCTCAAAGTTGCTCCAGAAATGGCATGTCGAGAATCCCTGAGCCTTCCTGTTGTTTTCCGGTCGTCTGACGTCGTCCGTGAGCCACTTCAATGCGCTGTTCTCGTGGACAGTGTGGCCTGGATGGTCTGAGAGAAACCTGACCGTCTCGGGCCAAAGCGTCGGCAGGGTCTTGGGATCGTCGTAGAGCGTGATGGTAAAGCCGTACGTCTTGTTGTTGTCATACATGTAGGCGAACACATCGTAGTCAATGTCGCAGAAGAAGTGAACATTGGGTTCGACGCGCCAGTAGTATCGGAGGTCCTTCAGCGCAGGGTGCTTGTAGAACATGCCGCTATTCCATCGACACATCTGGTGATACGAGACCTTCTTGGCGTACTGCACCCCAGATTCTTCGAGGATGGTGGTGGATTCGTCGTAGATGCCGTCGTCGATCCACGATGGCGTCGCCCAGTGCTCCTTGGGAATGAGCTCTGTGGATGCAGTTAGCCCAGCCCAGGTGCCGGTAACGAAGCTGCTTACCGTAATTGCACTTGGCGTTCGTCGCGGCTCGCGTTTTCCGCTTGAACTCTTCCGAGAATGGCTCATCGTTGAAGAACGTCCATGGGTAGTTGAACTTGCTGTTCCAAGTCCTTTCCAGATCCACCATGGACTGCACCATGTCATCGACCTCGTTGTTTCTCACCAGCGCCAATATCGTGGCGGGGATTCGATCGCTATGTTCGGCGTCCGGCGCATACTTTTCGGACGCGCGGCGAAGAACGCCGTCAGGTTCCCCAGTGGCTGAACAAAGACGTGGTTAGCAGCCAGAGCCTTGGGGGGTTCACAAGGTCCAACCCACGGTCCAAGTTGGGGTCCCGCTCAAAGTTCATGTACCGGTCGCCGGGTCCGTGTAGCGACGGCGACGGCTTGAAGATGTGATAGAGGAAGAAGCACCACAAGACGGCGGCCGCGAACATCAGCGCCCGGACGGGCCGCGCAATCGCCATGGCGTCCGACGTCGAGGATCGAGATCGCGAAAGGCCTGCTGGATAGGTGCGCTTCAGGCGGCCATGGATGGGGTAATCGGGAGGAGGAGATGCTTGCTCAGGAGAAATGCCACCGCGTGTCTCGTGCGCCGACGGCTTTGGGTGTCGTAGGTTGAGATTGGAGATTGTCGCAAAAAGGCTAAAAGGGGCTGATGTCACACTAAATTGGTTGGGGCCCAAGCGCGCCAGACGCGGTTATTGCCGCGACGACGAAATGCCAACATTGGAACCCATTCAGCTACACGACAGACGAATCGCTCACGGTTTTCGAAAATGAGAGAGTGTTGGTCATGGCATTTGCTGCGCAACTTGGAGCCCTGGCCGAAGAGCTCGTCGAAGCCTTGACGCAGTCGTCGGCCCAGGTGAGTGTCCTTGATCTCTCCATCGGCTGCAGGACTAACAATCCCCGTAGACAGCTCCCAAGAGGTTCAAAGCGACATGCGACGCCACCCTGAAAAGCCTGAGGTCACAGCAATACCTTCGCACAAACCAGTTCGAGGTTGAACACAATCTGAATGGCCTGGAGGAGCGCTTTCGGGTCAACCACCGGGAAGGCCTGGCCGATGCCCTGCGCGAGAGGCTGAGTGCCCTGCAACAACATCCTTCAAAATGGCACCCCGAAATATTGCTTCTGCTCTTGGAGCTCTCCGATCAGCCGACCTTTAAGACGAAACTCAGCGACCTCGACGAACTTGGGCAGGAGGAGGAAGAGGCGGGCGCAGCCCTCCGCTGGGAGGATATCGCGAGGGAAGACGGCTGGGACCAGGATGCCAACCTCTGGAACACAGTCAGCTACAGCGACGACTCTGCAGATGAAGAGCTCGAGGAGCGTTCGGCGGACGAATCCGAAGCGACCTCCACCTCCGGAGATGGGCTGTCTGCCGGAAGATCGGCAGAAGAGTTCATCATCCACCCCGAAGACCGCTCGGCGCTCGATTCGGTCCTGAAAGCGCAGGAATGGCGACGGCAATCTCCACCGGAAGACCCATCGGGCCACATACGCAAGATTGCCGTCTCTGAGGCACAGGTTGTGCGCGAGGTCCTGTTTATGCTCCAAGGCCTCGACTGCACGCTTTTCGAACACGGGGGTTCTGCCGTTCCAGCCTTCCAATTGGCTAACATGGCATGGGAAACGCACAGGGCTCTGATGAGTACCTTTGGGGAATTTGGACGGCAACTGGGCATTCTTCGAAGGTTTGCAAGCCAGCCGCAGAGAGTGCCACACCTTCAGGCTCTACAAGATTGCATTTCCAAACACGTTCGTCGCTTGGATTGCAAGCTGTCCGAGATTCAGTCGCGCCTTGCCTCACCAAAAGACGAGGTCGTAGTCAGTCTCATGGCAATGAGGGGAGAATTGCTTCCATGGCTCGAGCCTCTCTTTGCTCTATCAAACATCATCGCTCAGGTCCAAGAGGCGCCCGACCTGGACACGTTTCACTATCTGGAACTAATGTTTGACGAGACAAGCATGGCGCAGCTTACAGGTAGGCTGGATACTTGCGAATTTCTGGCTCGAATCTTTGTGGAATGCTTCAACATCTACTTGCGACCTATCCGCCACTGGATGGACGAGGGCAAGCTGCTCCCGGGCAATGAATTGTTCTTCGTCTCTGAAGAATTCGGCAATGTGTCGCTGAGCAATACCTGGCAGGGCCGATTCAAGTTGCGCAAAACAACCGATGGCAGACTGCATGCCCCAAAGTTTCTCCAGCCAGCTGTCAGCAAAATCTATAATGCCGGGAAGAACATTGTAGTGCTGAGATTGCTGGGGAGTCATGTCACGACGCTTCGACGGGTTTACGACGAGCCACCCCTCGATTACGATACCATCTGCCCGCGAGGCTGCGAACTTGCGCCCTTTGCAGACCTTTTCGGCGCCGCGTTTGACCAGTGGGTCCAGAGCAAGTATCGCAAGACTTCGACGACACTGAAGAATGCACTGTTTGGAGACTGGGGTTTGAACTCGGCGCTGGACGCACTGCAAACCCTGTACCTCATGTCGGACGGGTCTGCGGTTGCGTCATTCTCCGGGGGCCTATTTGCCAAGCTGGATGCGATGAAGCCAGGTTGGCACGACCGCTACGGGCTGATGGCTGCCGGACACGAGGCCTTTGCATCGCTTGTCGATGCCAGTCGGCTGTCCATCAGTGTCGATGCCGCTGGCGAGCGCTTGCCAGCCTCTCAAGCCCGTGCCTCGGTCAAGACAGCACTCCCGGCCGTCAAAATCAACTACAGACTGCAATGGCCGGTGCAGATGATTGTGACGGATGAAAGCATGGCACACTACCAGTCCGTCTTCACGCTCCTCTTGCAAATCAAGAGGGCCACGCATACCCTCCACAAGGCGAAGATCCTGCAAAACTACTGGACGGACCACGACAACTGGGACGAGCGCGCCCTGTTCTACGCCTCTCGGAGCAGGCTTCTCTGGTTCTGCACGACGATACAGACATACCTCGCAACGCTCGTCCTGGAGCCCGTTGGGCGCCAAATGCGGCGCGATCTGCAGGCCGCAGAGGATGTTGACGCAATGATTGCCGTCCATGCGAACGCGATGAAGCAGATGGTCGACCAGGCGTGTCTCGGTAGCAGACTGGCCCCTATCCGGGAAGGCATCCTCGACATGTTGGACTTGGCCATCAGGCTGGAGCACGGCAGGACGCGAGCTTCCGGAGTGGATGGAGAGGGGGGCGAGTCGTATTTAGGCACGCTGGGCGAGATCAAGGCGGATTTCGACAGGCACCTGCGGTTCATATGCGGGGGACTCAGGAGCGTTGCGAGGGCGAGCGGCAATGCTCAGTCTGCAAAGTGGGATATCCTCGCCGACATGCTTCAGGCGGGCTATGCAGACGAGAGATGATGACGAGGTGGCGATGAATCACGAATGATACCCCCTTTGCTGTGCCCATGAACCCCTGCAGCCCTCCAATGCCGTCTTAGCCTACCATCCGCTCTAAATCTAGCCTGTCCGCGAAGAACTTCATTATCGGAAACATCTCCTCCATATCCCGCGGCATCACCACATCGCTCCTCCTCCAGCGCACGGCGCGCACGTCCCTGAACTCGCCCCTGACGGCGGCGACGCGGTCCTCGTCGAGCTGGCACACCAGGACGCTCGTGTCGCTCTTGTCGCGCGCGGTGCGCGTGGGCACCATGGACGCGGGCAGCGGCCCGCCGATGGAGACGGCGCCCTTGAAGGCCTCGGGGCGGCGGTCTTGGTGGCGGTGGTCGTCGCGGCTCGTGACGTCGACGACGGCTGACGTCGTGCGCAGCGCGGAGGCGAGGCCGAGCGCCAGCGAGCCGCCCTGCCCGAAGCCGAAGAGCATCACGTCGCTCAGGTCCCAGCCGCATCTCCCGACCAGGACGTCGCCAACCAGCGCATCCATGACCAAGCGCCGGGCGCGCGCAAACCCAGGATCCGGATCGACGTTGCCCGTGCGCCGATCGAGGCTCACGTCGTCGCCCCAGTGGAAGTGCGCCGCGCCGCGGCCGTCCGCCGCGGCATCGTCGTCGAGGAGCAGCGACGGCGGCAGGGGCGCGGTGCCGCGCACGGCGATGGCGAGGACCCCCGGCAGCGCCATGTTGCGCGCGAAGCGGGCGAAGGGCGCCTCGCTGTCGCCCAGGCCGTGCAGGAGGATGAGGATGGCGGTGGTGGACTCGCGCGGGTTGGGGAAGTGCAGGGCGTGGGGGAGGGTGGCGGCGAGGGGGGCAAAGTCGGCTTCCGTGGGTATCCGGGGGGCCATCGTTGTGCTCTCTGTGTCTACCGCCTCGTTGCTGGTCGATGCTGTGAAGCTTGCCTTTGGCTTGACGATGAGAGTGGGTGGAGGGGAGTATCGCAAGGTGGAGTTGATGAATCAGCCGTGCTCTCTTGGGGTTTCAACGGGTCAATGGATAGATGAGGTTCCAAGTATCGCAGATGGAAGACGCTCGTGGGCGGCGAAATGTTGATTCAGTGGAAGTCGGTTGTTTGCAAAAGCCAGGTTTTGAGGCGAGGTGCAAGGTGGAGACCCCAACAATGCGAAATCCCGGAGCGCACGGAGTGGCGATCCACCAGCGCCGAGATTCACTAGCTTCCGACTCCCAGGATGCAGTGCGAGAATCAGTGCGTATAAAAGTACGCCTATGGAAAACCCAAACACCACATCTTCGTCAGTCCATCAGCGTCGTAACCTCTCCCCCCCACCCACGCTCCGAACCCTGACGCGGGACGGCCCTGGCTGCATCTCCATCCACTCCCCGTCCGACGTCCAGATGCCAGCCTTGGTATAGTCCCCGCTGTCGCTGCCGCTCATGAGCGCAAATCTAAAATACTCGGGCAAGTCTAACGTGCTGTTTCTAGACCAGACAAACTTGGACTTTTCGTCCTCGTCGCCAAAGTACGACCGGAAGCGCTCCACGTCGTTGACAAGGACGCTGATGCCGTCGTAGCGCTTGCCGACGGGCGCGTCCCAGCCAAACGTAATGTTGGAGAGCCCCGAGGCGCCGCTGGCCAGGTTGATGACCGGCGGGTGGATGTTTGGGAGGAGACTCCCCTTTGGCGCGTCGCCCTGCAGGGCACGCGACGTCTCCAGCACGGGACCGAAGCCCCACCGGGCGATGCCGTTGATGAACAGCCCAACGAGGAGGCCTTGGTAGAGCAAAGAAGGCCGCATCTGCAGACTGGTGCCAGGGAGCAAAAGCAGCGCCAATATGTAATGGTGAATGCGCAGGTTCAAGTCAGGGAGAACGAGGGCGATGACGATGCCCGCCAGGAAGAGCGCATAGAGCTTGATGTACTTGATGAATCGCGCTTCCTTCCTGAAGAACCAAATCTGCGTCGCGACGATGACGACGAGGACAATGATGATGATTGCCAGCGCAGCCTTGGCGCCGGGCTGCTGGTCGAGGTCGTGCTTGTTGAGCCGCTGGATGGGAATGAAATCCAGGGTGTAGTTGGTCATGGCCCCGACCCAGCACGCGCCGAGCCAGAGTACCGTCTTTTCAATCTGCGCAGTCAGGCCCTCGAGCGTGCGGCGGACGCCCATCTTGTCGTACATGACCCACGCGACGAACATGGCCGGCAGAAACTTGCCCAGGATGTTGGAGAAGAGCGCGGCGACGGAATTTTGCGGGGGCGAGTCCAACGCCATCCCAACGGTCCAGAAGATGCCGATAAAGGTGGGAAAGAAGAACAAGGCCGGCGAGGCCGTAAAGAGCGAGAGCACGGCTGTGAAGACGACGGACAGGGCGAGGAGAGACCACCTCGTATCCTCCGAGGAGCAGCCAATGTCTGGGACGAACCGGAACGACAGCGGAAAGTACGAGTTGAAGCCGATGCTCGTGATGCCGTTTCTCTGCGAGCTGGTGAAATCCTGCTGGCGTCCCACAAGCTTGACGACGCCGCATCCGCCGTTTTGGTTGGAGATGACGCCAGCGTGTATGGCGGAGCCGCAGACGTACGAGTCGCCGCGATACGTAGCAAGCTCAGGGTTCACGTCGTCGGATGGGCCCCCGACGACAAGAGGCCGGTACATGACTTCCTGGTCGCCGACGGCCCTCGGATTCAGGACGCGATAGCTCTCGCAACTGGCCGGGCAGCGAAACGCGAACCCGCTGTTCGCAAACGGGCGACAGTCGTTGCCGTCCAGGCCGCAGGCATTGCCAGCGGCCCAGTACGAGGCGCCGCACCCGATGGTCTGCGGCGGGCCCCATCCCGCAATCTCGGTCGTGAAAGTGCCCTTGCGCTTGACGAGGACAAAGGTGATGAGCCAGACGGAAAAGTAAAAGAAGAGCAGCCACACGCGGTACTTGAGCTTGGGCAGGAAGCGCTCGACGAGCCACAGCGGGTATTCCTGGACGGCGGGGAGCAGCGGCTTGATGCGATACGGGCGCGCTTCGGCCGGGCCCTTGGACCACTTGCCCACGGCCCTGATGATGCGGCGCACGGGGTACGGCACCCATTTCCACCGCTTCCAGGCGTTCTCGTCCTGCACGAAGCGCGGCGTCGGGGGGGCGCTGTCGTCCTCGACCTGGAGGGTGCCTTGGCCGTCGAGAGGCGCATCGGGATGCGCGGCGTTGGCCTGGGGTCCGCGCCCGCGCTGGGCCCCATCGTCGCCTGCGGCATGGGCGTCGAGGTCGAGGTCGAGGTCGAGGTCGGCGCCGGCGTGCGCGTCGCGTCGCTCCTGTTCGGTCATGAGAGGCTGGTTCTCGTCGTCACGAGGGCCCACCATGGTGGTGTACGAGTGCTCGTAGGGACACGACGGCCTGGATGCGAGACGGTCGATCTGGGCTGTGGAGGGGTCGATGCCAATCCGAGGCGGGTCGGGGCGGGTGTTGGCCCAGGCAGCAGGCGTGCGCGGACGAGACGATTTGGGATGTGTTTCGGCGCTGGATCTGCGCCTGAGCTGATGCTGTTGGCTCGAGGAGGCGGCTCAGACGAGGCGGTGGCGTCGGTTTGTCGACGCTGTCGCGAGTCGTCGTCGTGAGCTGCCTCGACCGTGCAGGCAGGAGACGGAGAGCAGCATCGCCATGAGTCGAGCAGCGGCTTCACACCGTAAACTGGCCGTGGCAGCGAGCCATCCGCCGACACTGCCGAGCCTGCGCCCACCAACGTTGATGGCGTCCTCGTCGCCATTGGCCAGGGCTGCTAGTTCAAGGCCGCCGCTGGAGTCGAGATCCCTGTTCCTGCAGATGAGGCGCGGATGTCAAGGGTCCCGTCCGGGTGAACCTCGGACCATCTCAGGCACGCCTCAATTTTAGCAGTGAGCTTTGGCGCAGTGACACACCATCCACCAAGCAGACACTCAACATTCGACTTGCGATATTCCCTGCCGACTTCATTTGAATCAAGAACGAGTTTGTCCAAGCAAGAGCTGAAAGAGCAACGACGATATTCCCCCTCACGGACTTGACCATCCGTCACTCCTCGTATCAGACTCTCCAGCAACATGTCAAGATGAGCGAGGCCGGGCAGCAAGCCTCCTCCACCATGCCGGCCAGGAAGATGTTTGAGATCTTGAGCTCAGCTGCCACCGATGGCTGCACAGCACGCCTCGGGCGACTCGCCTTTGCAGGCCGACGACCCATTGAGACGCCCAACTACACTGCCGTCACATCTCGAGGAGCCGTGCCTCACCTCACTCCCGACAACTTGAGCAAACACACCTCCGTGGAAGCAGCATATATGGCTTTCGAAGACTGTCAGTGAATTGCGCTCACGACATTTGACCCTGGCTGACCATGATGCAGTTGTCGAGAAAAAGGACCCCCCGATATACAAGTCGCCACTGAGCGATAACCTTCCCCGGCTACACAGCTTCACGGCAATGCCTTCAGACAGGACGACGATACTAGGCGCCAGACGATGCCCGCCAGTTACCACCCCGATGGGAAACGGTGTGAGGTCGGCCACCCTCTTCACCTCGACGGGCTTCGCCAGCGTGACGATCCCACAGTATGCCACAGCCGTCGAGAACCTGCGGCCAGATGTAGCCATTCCCTTGGCCGATACGCTACATGCGAGCGCCACCCCGGCGTCCAAGAAGCTCATCAAGATGGTTGAGCGGACCGAAGAGTGGCTGGACGAGTTTCTGCAACACTTCCGCAGCCGAGTGCGGCTCGGCGAGCTCGGCGTGTCCCTCTTTGCACCGGTGCTCCCTGTTGAGCACCCAATCCAATGGGACTACCTCAGACACCTCGCCGAGGACGTGGCGGGTGCGGTCTCCGGACTGGCGATTTACAACGTGGGCATCCTGCCGGAACTCACCAGCTACCGCCCGCTGGCGTCTCTCCCGAAACTGTCCCTGGATCCGCCGAGGACGCCGCACGAGGTGCTGCGACAAATATCTCTCGGCATCGATCTTTGCGCAGTACCCTTCATCAACAGCGTCTCCGACTCCGGAGTAGCCCTCACGTTTACCTTGGCGCCGCCTGCAGCCGACGGCATTCAGCCATTGGGCGCGGACATGTGGTCAGCCGAGCACAGCACATCTCTGGCGCCGCTGTCTGACGGCTGTCAATGCTACGCCTGCACGCACCACCACCGGGCCTACCTGCATCACCTGCTCCACGCCAAGGAAATGCTGGGCTGGAACCTGCTGCAGATTCACAACCACCAGGTCATGAGCGAGTTCTTTGCAGGCATCCGCCAGGCGCTGGGCAAGGGGCTGTCGGAGTTTGAAGAGGGAAGGAAACGGTTCCGGGCGACGTACGAGCCTGAGTTGCCGGAAGGGACGGGCGAACGGCCACGGGCGAGGGGTTATCATTTCAAGAGCGAGGCTGGCCAGGAGAGGATCAACAAGCCCGGCTGGGCGGATCTCGGCGGCAAAGCTCCCGAGACTGAGCAGCCTGTGGAGAATGGCATTGCCTGTGAACACTGAGCTCAAGACGGACGCACTCGGCGTGTTCTTCGAAGAAGAGATACTGCATACTCGTAGACGAGACGAGCTGCACATGCCAATCGTGGAAGACTAATGCAACTCACGACACGATCCGTGGATATACCACGGGGATATACGAGTAGTTTGTACTCGTACTCGTACTTGGTACCAGTGGGGCAAAAGTGATTTGTGTCATGCTGCATCACGATGTGATACGTATTGCTGCCCTGCATGATGGGTGGCCTGGCTGGCTGCCGCGCATCTCGGCCGCGTCTGGCCAAGCTGGGCATCTAGTCCGATGCCTAATCCATCGCGGCGGCCGCCTGGCATGTGGGACGAAGCCGGCCGTTGTCTGGGCCGAGCAGAGCAGACGAATTCGTACTATCGAATCGCGGGCGACGTCCGAGCCCGCTTGTCTCGGTGAGCGATTCGGAAGCTGGCGACGATTGGGAGGGCCAATGCCTTCATTTCGTTTCAGCCGGCGTGGTTCCCCTCACTTGCGTCAATAATCAGAATGTGGCCTGGACGCTGTTGGCTCGGGTATTGCAGCGCGCGCAGTCGCCGTGATGTCTGACGCTTGATATTCTCACATACAATCCAGATGCCCCGAGTCGGAGAGGCAATCCCATGCAACGGACAACAGCAGTTCCACAGCAGCGAAAACCATGCTCGTACACGTTCATCCGCTCTCCTCTCCGCTCCGAGCGCCTTCTCGAACCTCTGTTCTGTGGGGAAGAGCCCAGGAGAGACCAACGCCGCACTTTTGCAGTCGCGGCAAGGCTGGCAGGCACTGCATGGATGCCAGCAACTCTAGCTGCCAATGAGGCGCCCGTGTCTGCCCACGGGGTCGGCAGCCGATCGTGCCTCCTGGCAGGGTGGCTTAACCGGGGTAAGCTTATGCAGATTAAAGGGCATTTATTAGTGCCGCGAGTGGCGGAGCTGTGCCGTTGGTGGTTCCTGGGCGCAGTCTTGGTGGTGGTGGCGCTCGACGTCTTTTGCTTTCAGGTTCTTCCACCTCGACCACCACCACCACCACCACCTAGCCCGGGCCACCCATGCTGCTCCCGCCTCGCGTCCCTTCGCTAGCTCATGGTCCTTGGACGCCGTCTGCCAGGGCCGGGACAAGCTCCAGGGTGGCGCCGGCACGTGCGCGTGTCCCTGACGATGAAGGGTTCACCGTGACATCGCGTCGCCGACGCCAGAAACTCTCGACTCTGGACGACGAGAGCGTCAGTCAATTTTCCTCCACTCGATGGAGTGGCCCCTGTCCAGCCGGCCGCCCCGATAGGACATGGCATGGCTCGGAAAACGTGCGTTCGGTCGAGGACGGCGTTGCCTCTGCAGCTTGATGACGCCCCCAACGTGGCATCCGTCCCGCGCGCACAGTCCAGTCGGCTGCTTCCGACCATCAACCTCTCCCACGCGCAGCGCAATTTCAGTCATATAAGCTGGCCGCGTCCCGCGCGAGCTGTGCCATCGTCTCGACCCATCGCCCTCTCCTCCCCCCTCATCCACGCGCCACCCCAAAGTCAATTGGTCTCCTCGCCGCTTCGTGAGTGACAGCAAGACGAGGACACGCAGAGATGCTCGCCAAGCTCAACGTCGCCGCCCTCGTGGCGGCGTCGCTGTCGGCCGTCTCGGCCCAGACATACCAGCGTCTCGGGACCTGCCCGACGCTGGGCTGCCTTCTGCCGCCTGACCAGACCGATTTCCTGCCCGGACAGCTCTTCGACCTGCGCGTCGAGGTCCACGCCCCCGTCAACGGCTCCGAGGCCGCCTACGGCGGCAAGCCCGACGAGAAGTTCAAGGTGACCATCGCCAAGGGTAACGACAAGCCCCAGGACTTTGCCAAGGCCTTTGACATCAAGGAGCCCGCGCTGGAGAAGTGGCAGTTCCAGTGGTTCGAGGACCTCTTCGCCGAGGACAAGAAGACGCCCTCGGTCGTCAACGTCGCCGCCAAGGCCTACCGCAAGCTCTCCCTCAACGAGCCCGGCAAGTATACCGTGACCCTGGAGTACTACAACGGCTCGAAGACCACTGCTGAGTGGACCGTCCGTCCCCTTGCCAAGGAGAGGAAGGCCAAGAACGTCATCTTGTTCATTGGCGATGGCATGACCACCAACATGGTAGACCTACACGTCTAGTTAATAGTCGAGGTTGGGGCAGTTTTAACTAACAATATCCGTAGATCACCGCTGCCCGTCTCCTCGGGCACAAGAGCATCAACGGCAAATACCAGACCCTGATGAAGATGGATGAGTTCCCCGTCGTGGGCCACCAGATGACGCACTCGCTTGACACGTACATAACCGACTCTGCCAACTCGGCCTCTGCCCTGTACTCGGGCCACAAGGCCAGCGTCAACGCCATGGGGTAAGACAACAGCTGCCTCCGTGTACGCCGCGCTAACAACGGATGTGCTAGTGTCTACGCCGACTCTTCCGCCAACACCTTTGATGACCCCAAGGTCGAGACTATTGTCGAAATCTTCCGCCGCATCCACGTAAGTCTCAACCGTCTGCTCCCTCGCTATTGCAGGAAGTCTACTGACATTGCTCTAGCGCGGCGCCTGGGGAGCCGTCTCGACGGCCTACATAGCCGATGCCACCCCCGCCGCGCTGACCGGCCACACCCGTCGCCGCGCCGACTACGGCCCGCTCATCGACCAGGCCCTTAACGGCGTGACCAACTACACCTGGACCAAGCAGGACGGCCCCGACGTCTACTTCGGCGGTGGCGCCGAGCAGTTCTTCCCCGGCAAGGGCTCCTACCAGGGCAAGGACTACTACGCCGAGTTCGCCAAGAAGAACTACTCCATCAGCCTCAACAAGACGTCTCTGCTCAAGGCCGACCCCAGCAAGAAGGCCCTCGGCATATTCTGCCAGAGCAACCTCCCCGTCTGGCTGGACCGCAACGTCTACCCCAACAACCTCAAGAACTTCAAGAACAGCCCTATCGGCGGCACGGATCCCGCCCTCGACCTCCCCGGCCTCAAGGACATGACCGTCAAGGCCGTCGAGATCCTGCACAAGCGCGGCGGCGACAAGGGCTTCTTCCTCATGTCCGAGGCTGCCTCGGTCGACAAGCAGATGCACGCCCTCGACTACGACCGTGCCCTTGGCGATCTCCTCGAGCTCGACGACACTGTGCGCGCCACCATTGACAAGCTCAAGGAGCTCAAGGCCCTCGAGGACACGCTCATTATCGTTACCGCCGACCACGGCCATGGCTTCGAGTAAGCCACACCCTCCCTATCTTTCATCCTTGTCGCTATAACGTGAACTAACCAACATCCGTCTGCAGCGTCTGGGGCTCCGCCGACACCGACTACCTCAGCAAGCAGCAGGACCAGCGTGCCAAGCGCAAGGCCATCGGCCTCTACGATAATTCCGGCCTCTCGCAGTACACCAGCAAGGCCAAGGGCATCGAGTACGGCACCGGCGCCAACTTCCCCGTCAACTGGGAGCCGCGGTACGCCATCGCCGGCGGCGTCGGCGCAATGCCCGACCACCGCGAGGACTACAAAGTGCGCAAGGCCGGTCCTCGCGTCGCCGCCGCCAAGGTCGGCGACGAGTACTACGTCAACCCAGCGGACGCGCCCCTCGGCTTCGTCGTCAACGGCACGCTGCCCACCAGCGAGGCTCAGGGCGTCCACTCCCTCACCGACGTGCCCGTCTACGCCCTGGGGCCCTGCCAGGCCACCTTTGGCGGCACCTACAGCAACATCGACGTCTTCTACAAGATTGCCAACTGCCTGGGCCTGGCGCGCGAGCACGAGAACGAGTGCAAGCCCAAGCCCACCAAGAGCGCGTAATCGTGTGCGACGGCGGTTGCTGCGGGGTAATGGGAGTTCTCGCAATGAAACAAACGGGATGTAGCAGTAGAGATGACGACGATGAAGAGATGAGACGACGAGAATTGTTGTGGAATAGAACAGAAACAGCTCACAGATGAGAGAACAAGTCACAATGTTGTATTAGCAGTAGTAGAAAGTAATAGAGCGCGTGGTCAAGTCTGCAAGAGTCTCGCAGTGTATATTGGCCTTGGTCCAGCTTATCGTCTCAAAACAAAGCAAGAACTTTTGCACCTCCCTCAGTGATACTTCTCAATGTCCTGTCCCGTCCCGTCCTGTCCTTTCCCTGTCCAGCCAGGTTTTCAGCCAAGTTCTTGGCAAATCCTGATAGCATGACTTGCCTCAACTCAAACTGAAATTCGAAAAAGTGCCAGAAGCCTCCGCAGAGTCAACAACTGTTTCCCGTACTGAGCCAGGGGGCACAGGCCAAACTCACGTCTTGTGTGCCATGCAGCGTGTCTTGGCGGGCAGGTCGCGGCCAATTCCTGAATAAAAGCCAACCGGTGCAGGCCCCGGAGGGAGCTCCAGCTCGGGCTCGGAAACCCGGAGGGCGACGTAGCTGGCCGGAACGAGCACGAGACGGACGGCGAAGCCAAATCCGAACGCGCTCTCGGGCGCCGAGTTGATTCGTCGAAGTCGGCCTCCACGCAAGAAAGAAACAGTTAGCAAGACAGAAACTGGCAGAACCGGCCCGGGGGGGG